>JARKIC010001134.1:0-148843 GCA_029378375.1 Mycena olivaceomarginata | reverse complement strand
GTCGAACGTCGCGCTCTACCAAGGCGCACGCGCACTGATGAACGGAGATTGCGACTCTGCCCTCGTCGGGGGCGTCAATATAATCTCCAGCCCTGATGTACGTCTGTCTCCTCCTCTCCTTCTCCTTCACAGTATCTCATCATGTTCTTCTCTATGTAGATGTTCCTCGGCCTCGACCGCGGGCACTTCCTCAGCCCCACCGGCCAATGCAAGTCCTTCGACGCCTCCGCGGACGGCTACTCCCGCAGCGAAGGCTGCGGCATGTTGCTGAAGTGCCTGCGCGACGCCGAGGCGGAGAACGACACCATCCTCGGCGTCATCCGCGGCGTCGAGGTAAACCAGAGTGGGCTTGCGCACTCTATAACGTACCCCGCACGCCGCCACCGAAGCCGCACTCTTCCGCCGCGTGCTCGACAAAGCGGGAATCAACCCGGCCAGGGTGAATGTCGAGGCGCACGGCACGGGGATGCAGGCCGGGGACCCGAACGAGGTGGTGAGTCTGCGGAGCGTGCTTATGCAGGGCGTCGACCGCAGCGCCGCGCTGCACATCGGCTCCGTCAAGGCGAATATCGGGCACCTCGAGGCGGCGTCGGGCGCGGCGGGGCTGGCGAACCTGGCTCTAATGCTGCGGCACAAGCACATCCCGCGCCAGATCTCGCTGCAGACGCTGAACCCGCTGATCGCGCCGCTGGAGGAGGACGGGGTTATCGATAGGGTGGATGCAGAGTGGGTGCCGTCGCATGCGGGGATGCTGCGCGTGGCACTGCTCAATAATTTTGGCGCGGCGGGGGCGAATACGGCAGTTCTGTTGGAAGAATACCTCAAGCTCATCCCGTCCTCGACAATATGAGCTTCGTCTTTGGGCTCTCCGCAAAGACACTCCCTGCGCTCGAGGAGTTCCGTACGAACTACATGGACTGGCTCCGCAGCTCTGAGAGTGCGAACGTCCCGCTCATGGATATCGCATACACGGCGACTGCACGGCGCCAGATCTACAGCTGCCGACTCGCCGTCTCGGCGTGCACGCGCACAGAGCTGCTCGAGAAGCTGGAGAGTGTGGCTGTCGTGCAAGTGCAGCACCCCTCGACCCCGCCTGCGCAGGCCATATCCGTCTTCTCCGGGCAGGGGAGCCAGTGCCTTAGCATGGGCCGCCGACTCTACGACGACTTCCTGCTCTTCCGCCGATGCATTGACGAGTGCCAGCATATCCTCATCTCTTCCGGTTTCCCCCACAGCATGCTTCCAATTATTCGGGAAACGGGCGGGTTAACGACATGGGAAGCGTTTGAAGCGTATCAGGTCGCCATCTTCGCGCTAGAATCCCCGGGTATGAACACCCCCCCCCCTGCAACCGAGCAGATGAAGTATCAAAAACATACCTGATGCATGCACACACCCCGGAGTGCCCCACCCACCTCGTGGAGGAGGACCTTGTTCCCGCGCTCGAGCTCGACGTGCACACCGGTGTAGTCAATGCTTTCCTATGGGGAGAGAAGGGTGTTAGTAGGTGTAAGAAGGTGGGCAGAGATGGCAGGAAAGGGGTGTGGGAAGTGGCGAGGTCGACTAAACATGCGGCTCATCTTCTCTGGTCTCTTCCTCGCGATGGACATGCTACGATTAATGACACTATATTTGTATACTCACGCTAGACCCAATGCATTTCCTCTTGTATATTACCCCAAACCCAAGTGATTTTGACCGAGTAAGAACCATTGGTCATTCTTTTTTCGCATAAGCAGTGCTTCAAAATACGGAGAACTACCAAGGGAGGCCTGAAATACAGGCAACTATGTAGGATGGCCTGGAATACAGGCAGCTACATAGGATGGCCTGGAATACAGGCAACTACATAGGATGGCCTGTAATACAGGCTACTATGTAGGATGGCCTGTAATACAGACAAATACGTAGGATGGCCTGAAATACGGGCAAATACGTAGCTCTACGTAGACAGCCTGGGAAATATGGCAAATACGGCAAATACGGCAAAAATCAGGGATTGCTGATGGAGAGCGTCAGAAACGGGTGGCTAACTGGTTTGAACAATCCCAGATTATGAATTATCCCTCTTGGGGGTCCTCTGGCCGTGATGTTCCGCTCGATCTAATGACGCGCGCAGATCTGGTCACCCACCATGCCTCTTCCTCCCCGCCCACACCTACGCTCTCGACCCTCTCGTCGCGGTCTCCCCACCTTCTCACCATCGACCCTTACAAAACGCGAGGGGGCAACAAAGCCTCTTTGTATGAGGCTACATTTGCCCTAACTGGAGGGCCGCTCCTCAACGTATTCATGAAGACCTACCCAGTCGAAGATTTCGATCTTCTCCTCCACGAGTTTGACGTCTACATCGCGGTCGCACATCTGGTCATCGTACCCAAGCTCTATGCCGTGATTAAATGCCGGTTTGAGCCCTGGGGAGGGTTGATAATGGAACACGCCGGCACCACCCTCCATCTACGACGTTCCCTGGGAGGACCTTGAGCTGACGCGGCAGGAGAAGTACGTGCATCCTGAACTATCATTTCCATCCCTGCGTCTTTTAATCGCGTTCCCCGCAGACTTGACCTCTACGACGCTCTTCGTCAGTTGCATGCTGCGGGCGTTGTCCACGGCGATGTGGCCGCTCGCAATATTCTTCGCCGTCCGAGCGGCGCTTTCTGCCTGGCGGACTTTGACAGATCCAGCCTCAACCACGTCTGCCCTGGCCCAGTCTGCGAAGAATTGGCACAGTTTCAGCGCGATCTGGGGTTGGAAGCCGTCTAAGTTTGCATGTTATCAGGCGAATCATGTGCATGATCCTTTGCATATGTTACGAATATAAGCCTTTGGTTTTCTCCCTGCATTTCCCTTGTTTCACAACTCCGCAGCGACTTTTTGGCCCTCAATGCGCACCGCTATCGCTGCCCGCCTCGCCCCCTCCCGAGCTTGTGACGCTTGTGGTGCCCCGAAGGAGACGCGCGCGCACTTCCTCCTCCACTGCCCTGCTTGGGAATACTTCCGGCCACCACTTCAACGCGCCTGGGATGCCGCCGGCTTCCTCGGTGCAGTCGATGTGCGCACCTTCCTTGGCCACCCTGACCTTCAAGCCTCTTATCCATTTCGTCGCCCTGACGCGCCGCTTCCGTCATCTTTCTCCGTCCTGGTATCCTCTAGGGTTAGGTAAATCGCAGCCCGCTCCCAAATTTCGGCGATCGAGTTAACGTTGGCCGTTATCCAAGCCGTCGAATAACCTATGAGTCTTAAACTCACACTCTCCATGTTTCTTTTCCTCTGCCCTCCGCAATGATCCAACGTATGTCCAATTGCTCTTTTCATTTTATTTTTGGGGGAAGTTTGCCTGCGGAATAGACCCGTGCAATACAAATCAATTTCGGTCCGGGGACGCGAAGTTCGCCATGGCTTTTCAACACGGACTTCCCTGCACTTTCGTTGGAAGATAGTAATTCTCGCCAGAAAATCATTTAAATTTACCAGGGTGAGTCACCCGGGTCCCGAATATTTTATGTGCGTTTCTTATCTCATTTTGAGTGGATAGAGGCGACTAAGTGGCTGTCTGATCTGCCTTTATTACAAGTGGTTGCTCAAAACGCCGCCAGAAAGCCGACAACCCGCGTGTGCATTCTCAAATTCGTCCTCACTCAATCATTCACATACTTACATCGTACCTGACTGCATTCTAGTCTGGGTTTTATCAAATGTTCTGTTCCTCGGTGTCTCTGGCCTAGCGCATGCGTCTTTCTCGCGGTCCTGCTTTCTCAGTCTGTTCCTTCGCGCTCGAATATATACGCCAATGTATCTTCCATACTGTCCCGGCGGCACACAGGTACATAAACACCCCAAACAACTATAACATTCCCGTAAAAAGCTTCTGTCTGGGCGGGTACGCTCCCCCTCAACGCGTATTCTCAGTCTTGTAACTCAAAAATCACGCTGTCACGGAAACAGCAGAATTCTGAGCCTGACTCCACGCAACTGTGGTCTAACTCGATCCTCGCGCTCGGCCAGTGGCTGCTTCGATTCCTGTAAGGTGCGTATATTTGATTCAGATTACCAAAACACAGGGTTAGCTAAACCTGCAAAATGCGACCGTTGAGATTGATGCAGAGTGAACAATGCTGAGAGAGGTACCCCATTCAATTTTATCCAAAGGAGGGTCACAGGCGCCAGCGATTGTCGGAATCCAGCTGCGCCTTGGAAAGAAGAAAGAGGACAACTACATACGGCAGGGGAGGTCAAATTTTGAAGCACAATATACTGTACCACTCAACACATACCTTGCCCGCGCAGGGGAAAAATCTCTAAGTCTTGAGGGTTGAACACAGCCTGAATGGACTAGAAATGGTGCCACGCACACAAGAATGTTGGAACCAGCGCGTAGGTCTGAACTTCAACTGCGCCATAAGGGATGAAGGTACGGAATCAAAATCATGCGGGGCACAAAGTAGTTTGAAGGACGTACGTACTGAATGTGATTTCCAGGTGGGACGCATAGTAGAAGCTGGAACAGAAGAGCAAGCTGCGGAAATCCGTGGCGTTCGGAACGGAAAAATACGACTCAGCAACCTAAGAAGTAGGAGGATTTCAGAGCGAGAGCAAGGTGGCGAGAGCAGAGTGGAAAAGGACGCGCAGTGAGCGATTGATCGGTGAAGAGAAAGAGTCGAATGCGAATTCGGCTCTTCGCGTGAGCGCCCGAAGGCTGAGAGGAAACTCTCAGAAGCACCAGAATGGATGTATATAGGAGACGGAAATGGGAGGACCCATAGCTGATCGAGCTTACGACAAATAGACGACGAGGGACTGACTGGCGAGAAGCCCCAACCACCCACGGAGATTGTATTGAGGAGAGTTGGATGCAGGAGCATGTTTTTCGGGTGGGCGTCCACGCAGCTGCGCCCATCCTTGCCACAAAAAGTCAAAGGCCAAGGAGAAGAAGCACAGCACTAAACGGAAACAGCTCTCGGGATTATTGTGCAGTGGTCCCTGGTGTCGATGGGCGGAAGTAGGGTGGGCTGTTCGAAGTACATCGTTGTAAATCGCAAAGTAACACGAGTCAGCGAGATTGATGACCGCGCACAGTGAAGGAAGGTGTTGGTTCAAGCCTCGGAACGCGAGGGAGCTGCGTTCTGAGGAAGCTCCATTTTTGTGGGCGGCGCGAAAGAGCGAGATCATAGGGGGCGGGGAAAGGTTACGAGTACTTTACGTAGTAAAGTGATCGTTCTTTTCATAATCGAGACCAGCTTTTTGAGTTCGCGAAACTTTATCAGTGCGTTTTGACGATGTAATGAAATAGTGGCGGTGTTCATTAGCTTTTTGAAGTCTTTTTAAGCCCTCCATCTAATGAGTTTAGTGATAACGTAATCAATGGGAGTAGGGCTGGTTCGAATCTGCCGGTTCGAAGGGGCTTTTTAAAAACAAAAAATTCTTTTGTATCTTTTGCCAGGCAGTGCCTCAATAAATATATACCTTTGTCTTATGTTGTGTTCTCTATGGTCCATCTGGGATTTTAGTACAAGGTGTTTCACCGTTCGACTTTTGTCCATCAGTCAACCCTCTATTGTAGATGTCAGTCGCGCCCTATTCAGCTTTATTGTTTACATCAATTGAGTTCAGCCTTTCCTTAGGTGGTGTACCATTTGCAGTCCTAATCATGGCTGTCTTAGGCCTGTGTGCGGAGTAATTCGGACATTCCCGGACATGTTGATTGTTAGCCTCGATCGAAAATTCCCCGCCCCCCCCCCCCCCACCGCGGTTGTGATTGTGTTTCCACATGTTCGAATTCATCAACTGCTCAAATAGGCGACACTGTGCTGATTGCCTATTCCTTTGTACCATTTCCTGCCTTAGCCGCTTGATTCAGTCTGCACCATCGCTAAATGTCAACAATCAATCAGCGATCATTGCCGGCGGATGTACCCGAAGTCTTGCGTGCGCAACACACGCACAGCCACCCATCTATATTTTGCTCTCACGTTTGCTGGCCGGGTCTTATGGCTCAAGACAACACCCTTGAGCGGTTGACTCTGCAACGAAAGGTGTTCGGTCTGCGGCGAGGCTGGGTGCAGCTATAGATTGCAGACGGTGGGTTTGTAATCAAGGTTGAACTTACAGTCAGAGGTAAACTCGCCCTTCATCAGGAAAATAGTTTTCTCTTGGCGGCATCTGGCCAGAGCTAGCACTGCTGGCGCATTTGGCAGGGCTGGCAGCCTCGGCCGCCAGCAGTTGCCAGCTCTGCAATATTGCCAGAACTACCAGTTCGGTGTCCATTGCCAGAATGTGAGGCATTGATATTGCAAAAGATGTTAAGTCTTCACCTGACTACCTGTTGTTTGAACTGTCACGGAAAGTTAGACCCCTGTTCAAAAAGCAATTTCATTAGCGTGATGATCAATATATTTATTTACATGGAAAGATTTGAACACATCCAGAGAATAAGTATAACGAAATCCTGTCGGTATGTAGCCACTGCCATACGCCGGAATTAAATGAGCCCCACGAAGGAGGGTGTCGATATGAACGATAGTGGTAAGCCGCACACACCCCTTCATCTCCGGCTCTACAATCCACATCCCAGTTTCGAAATCAGGAGATCTTCCCACCTTTTTGAACCAGTCAACCAGTGCGCACGGGTAATCAATCCCGTCGTGAGTGAATGAAAAGAAAAGCCGGATGCGTGCAACACTCATGCCCCTGAAGCCCCGCTCCCCCTGGTTCTCCACCACAAAAACGCAATCACGGCGTGGACCATGTTTTCTCCCCGTTGGAGTTGAGCGAATGCGCTCGCGACGCATGCCGCGGATACCAGAGGGATCACTGGGTGCATAGAATGTTGCAACAGCGGAGTGGTAAACCGGATGGGGTATTCGGAAATGTCGAGATCGTTGTCAGAGACATCACCGTAATTGGGGTAGTTTGGGGAAGAGAGCTGGTTGTGAAGGAAGTCGACAAGAAGGGCGGGAAATTCGGGGGCTTTGATGTGATCTGCAAGAGCAGGGGTTAGTGATCGTTCTGCCAATGAGTGAGACATATGCTAATGGATGCCAAAAATGGTGCCCACCTCTTGTGCGTGCAAGAATAACGGTACCTTCAACTCGCTGCTCATCAGTTTCCTCCACATTAGGGCTCCAACCCGTCCGTTAAACGGGACGGCCGCCGCAAAACGACGGCCGTTGGGCACCACGGGACGGGTCGACCCGTCCGTTTCTACCATGTGCGAGGGACCAAAACGGACGGGTTCAACCCGTCCCGGCCGTAACGGCCGTTTCGACGGGTGCCCAAACCTTCACAGGACCAAAACTTAAATACGAGTAAGATCTTGAACCAAAGAACCGTTCATCCCACTCGCTGAGATTCATATACTTGCTTGATATTCTTGGATGTCTGGAGGCGCACCCGCTCAACGTCTCCCAAACCGCGCCGATTCACGACGACTACGACGCGCTCTGACCCTGCTATCGAGTTTGCCCCCCAAGTTGAAGACGAGGCGGATGGACGGACGAGGCGAGTTCCCCTTACATTATCTCCATGTGTTCCTTGTTCTCAGTTTTTTGCTTCCTTCTCTTTCGCCGCGTGCCTCTCTTGAACTGTGTCTTCTCCATCGTGTTCTTTCATTGTATTTTGCGTCTTGTCGAAAACCAATCTTCCAGTCTGCCGTGGTCAGTCTGTACAAGATAAACCCCTCGCGCCATCCGTCCTATCCTGCATTTCACGCAACTGAAGTGTCCCGCTCCTCGCTCAGTACCGGTGGGCGTTCGTGTGGTGCGACTCGGGAATCGTGATTTGTCACACATGGCGTGTACTCTTCCTTGTGTTCATTATCAATCAATTCTACGCTTTTCGTGCATTTTTGCTCCACCGAGTCGCGGGATGGAATGTTTCCCGCGTCCCAGACAACTTTCGGTCCCCGTATGATTGGGCCGGAATTTCAATGCACGACCTACATCAGATAAACACAATTGAAGAGATCAGAGCATTTGATGAGTCGACGACCATCGAGTTTTAACGTCGAGAATAAGCATGAGAACCACGGAGTCGCCAGTCTTCCTGTCCGGAGCAGATGGTAGGCAGGATGCATTGCTCGGCACAGGCTGCTCAGGAACGCCGGAAGATGCCGAGAAGGACCCGTCGAACCCGTCGAACGGGACGGGTACGGGTACCCGTCAACGGGGCGGACCCGTCCCGTACCCGTCCCGGCAGAGGAAGGCTCCAAGTTCCAAATGGACGGGTGCCGACCCAGCCGTTCCCGTCCGTCGACCCGTCGACGACGGGCACGGGTTGGAGCCCTACTCCACATCCGCGTCCTCTACAATCTTATCTGGCACAGCGGTGAAATTTGGCGGAACCATTCCACGCTCCACAAAATTGGCACGCGCTGCGGACAGCTTATCCAGGCGCTGGTTGGTCAGTAACATTTGTGATAAGGCCTCGTAGCGACTTGATCGGCGCCAGGGCCTCTTGATGGCAGTGATATGGCGCGACTCCGTGATGGAGGAGCAAACACCCCCAGGTGCGCCAAATTTCTCGATATTTGGTCGATAGTGGACCATCGCGTGCTGCCGAGGAATTGAGAATCCGTCCGGGCGAACACGGAGGTCACGGAAAATCTCCCGACGCTCGTGGTAATTTGCAACACTGGCATCAATTGCGTCCAATGTATCCTCGTCGAAATCAGAACGTCGAACGAGGTAGCAAAAGGAGGTACGAGGCCCTTGATTGCAGGGAGATATACCTGCATGCCAACGTGTGAAATTGAAATACGCGATGGGGATTTAAAGTAAGTACCTTCATTAGTGCCTTTGAATCATCACCAGTCCACTGCTTGAAACGGCGACCCTGCTTGAACCGACGCAAGCCGGGAAATGCTATTACAGCAGCAATACTGTGAAACAAACACATAAATATTGCGGTATTGAACTGAAGCAATCTGGATTTTATGTACCGCCGGTCAATTTCATCCATTATCTCGTCAGCCTTTGCCTTGGAGTGTGCGAGATATATGTATTCCCCAACCCAGGTTACAAGATGGTCTTTGAACGAACCCTTTATGATCTGGTGGAGAAGATCCGGGGAGAGCATTTCATGAATGTCAGCTCGCGGAAAATCACGCGTAATTGGCTGCACAGGTTAGTCAGAATCAATTTGAAAACTAAAATCACCCACTACAATATCCACGTCGATTCCGTACTCATCCCACAGTATATCCGCGGGAAACTCAGCCAGAAGTATATCCGTTAATGCATTCGTTCGACGGCCCGCAAAAGCCGCATCCAAATCGTTTGCCATGGCCGTGCATCTGCCTACAGTTAAATGCCGGTGATCATTACACAGAAAACCGACTTACGTTGCACACCAATTCTGTACAATGCCTGCGAGCATCACCTGCTCTGGATAATCGGCAATGAAAGGTCCAAAATCATAAATAATTCGCCGAAAGTGGCCGTCAGGGCAGCGTCGAACTACCGGAGTAGTCATCCCTGGCTTAAGAGTCGACAGAACAGCTGCAAGAGAGGCGTGGTATAACTGCCGTTTGAACTTTCTGAACTCGGGGTCATTATCGTATTTTCTGTCACCTGTGAACCCATCTTAGATAAAAATCGGGTGCCGAATTGAACACAACTGACTTTTAGGAATCGCTAGAAACACAAATGGGACGACCCCATTGCGATGTCCGCCACGGATACTATTGTGAAGGTTTCCGAGCGAGATATAGCCAGGATGATATTCTACATTTCCCGTTGCGACGGAGACAGTAGTTTTATCGCTACCAAAAAAGAGTGGGTGTACATCGAGCCTTCCGTAGTATGATCGTCGTCGTAAATTTTATCCTGCGCTCTCAGTTAGCAATGAATACAAGCACGAAGAAACCAATAAATTCACCGAATGCCTCCACGCAAAGTTGGCTGACATGAAATCGTGCCAACGCCGCTTTCCATTGGAATCCAGGTGTACATATGGTGCAGTATCAAATGCCCCATCGAAGTCTGGATTATCGAGCATATTGGAGATTACGACCTCAGGGTCGCGATACCAAATCTCATAAGATTGACGAGCCCAGACTGGCGCATCTTCGCCAGTGGCCAAAGGTTCCGTCTGGAAGCACTGCCAAGGTGCATCACCGAGTTTGGTCGCGTCGATAGTCTCGTACAGGTGCTGATAATTTTCGAACGGACTGAGATCACCGTGCTTCATAAGAGACAGCGCCCACTGTTCCAGAAGATAGTGAATATTTTTTGTTGACATTTGAACTCGGTGAAATAGGAAGTCGGCGATATTGAATTGGACTGAGTCCTCATATGGTGACCAGTCATCATCCGACGCTCTGCACAATAATAAATTGCTTGAACTCAAAAAATTCGATTAACGTACGTATTCTTTCAAAGCTTCGGTATCAAGCCCATGATCATACTGACAAGGAGTAAAACACACAGGAGAACACACAGGTGAGTGAGGGCGGTGAGCTCAAGGGGTGGATATTACAGCAGCCCTCGACATGGTAGTGAGCGACCTGTATACGGCTGTGCAGTCTTACCCCTTGCGGAACCATCAACATCAACTGATCAACCATCCTCGGGCATCTCGGGCACAAGTCTGTATTCCAGTTTGTGTAACTGAGACACCCACACCCATCCCCTCAGGCCCCAGCAAGAAACTGTGATTGTGGGTGTGGAAGATCAGGTCACTCGAAGACACGGCAAGACAAGGATATTCGAGGCAAAGCGGGTGTCAGTCAAGCTACAGACCTTTAAAAGTTCACACAATTTGATTCACAGACAAATGACTGGCCCAGTCCGGAATCCCGAATAACCTCCGACGCCTGGTGCGTATTGGAATTTCGTAATCCAGTCTATCGTTCCTGATTAATTCAACAGCCTGAACAGGTCAGTAGCTTTCTGCTTCATCACCATTCAAAATTACGCCATAAATAGTCTCGACGTCGCCGAACAACCACATTTCTTCCCACAATCTGCTACTTCCCAATAGACTGCTTTCATTAATTCGGTTCAACCTGGGCAGTGTTCGGCAGTGGGAGAACACAATTGTGAGTTTCCCTATTGCTTTTTTTGGTGTCACTCAATCAAGGTGTCAATATGCGAGCCTCCCTGGCAACTGTGAGGTACGTACTATTTCGGTCAGTGCCGCCGGGGACTCACCGATAGCAAACCAGAACGAACCCCTGGCTTAGGAGACCACTTTTAATGTATAATCTGCGGTGCATCCAGCTCACAAACATCTTCTCTGCGCACCCCAGTTTAGTTTCAACATCAATTGAATTTTCGCCTCTTAGCTCAACATTCTACCTTGCCACAATTCATGGAGTTATTAGTGGGTGTGACGGATGCGAGAGACGTCGAGATCCGGCACAATTCAGACAGCGGAGGGAACTGGCGTAAGTAGTGGATTGACCAAAGAGTGTAACTACTGACAACTAGCTATATATACTACAGAACAATGAAGGCAGTGCATATCTGATGGAAAGCATGTGGAGTGTGCGACGACACGGCATAGGGAATAAGCAATCAGGAAAAGGTAAGCATAAAATGGTCATCAGGCACCCCACGGGCTTCACGGACGAATCTATCTGTCACAGTGGGCTGACAATTTTTAGTCGCTGAAATACAATTTTGCAGTTGAAATTTTGTACTTCTCACAAAATTTAATCCTTTCCGTTCAGGGATCTCTGCCACCTTGGTTATCTCACATCGTAGCATAGAGCTCCAGTAATACATCTTCCTTCCTTCCTTCCTTCCATGATCTTGGAATATTTTAGACCCTGTAATATATTTTAGGAACCCACCTATGTTCAATTGTCTCGCACGGATTTCAGATGTTTAAAGATTTGGGAGCATAGTCAAACGGTTCAGGACTGCTGCAAGATCCATGAGGTAGATCCACCTTCAAAGCTAAAGCTGTATACGGCAAAAGCAACTCACGTACCGTAGTGCCGCAGGAGAAGGCAGAAGAATCATCACACTTTTTAAAAAAAAACTATACGTCGCAATTTTGACAGCACTGCAAAATCACTGAAGGATCACCGCAGCTATTCACCTTTTTTTAGCGGGGCCTCACCACGTTGAATGAAGTCAATGAATGAAAAAAAAAAAACCGAAGTAACCTCAAAGGAGAACCTGAGGTTCCCTCTTCCGGACACCTTCCACATTGGGGTCCAGCTGACTATCTGTGTTCACTGCGCAACTCCCAGAGCAGATTTCAATTCCCTCTTGCACTGCCTCAAGAATCACATTGCTTCGCCACAGCCTGTATTCAACACACTCCCCTCATTTTTCTGCGCATCTGCAGACAGCTCTCGGACCATGGATCAACACCTAGCTCCAAGCCTGCAGATCTCGCAGCACTCAAAATGTTATGTGAAATTCTTCTGGTGAAATTTACACGCACGTTACCAAACTAATTTACCCCGTTCCAATCAAATTTGCCGGAGCGAAGCGCAGGCATTTCTTGTATATCATAAGGATCAACTAGGATCACTCAAGCATGCCTTTTTGGAACTTAGTTCTCCATACGAATGATTAATGAGCCAAAATTTGTGTGCGAACACAGCGGTTGACCGGCGATCAAGCCGAACATCAAATCCTCGGTATTATCCGAAGTCTTGCGTACGCATGACAAGCACAGCCACAATGTACATGTCCTATTGATAAACTTATTATATAACCACAGTGAGTATTTGGGCTGCAACATTAACATTAATTCGAATAAATAGTGCATGTTGTAAGGAGAAGTGGGCTGACTGTGATCAACAAAAAAACAAGGAAAGTACGAGTTCTGCCGTGCGCAGCATCGGCCTCCCCCCAAGTGAAAGACACTGAGGCAATGTTGCGAGAACTGAGACAATGCCAGAAGCACGCAGCAGCGGGGTGGATGAAAAATGCAGTAGCCAGAGAATAAATCGCACCAGCACGAGGACAGGGGACTGAATGGACACATGTAGAGCGCATAAATGACGGCGAAAATGCCGTAGAGAGCACTGAAGGACGAGAGAAGATATCGGTGTTCGCGCGCTCAGAGAAAGAGAGCCCAGCGATATGCGAGAGAGAGGGGGAGGGCACGAATATCGGGCGCGGTGACGAATCCATTGAGCTGTGGTGAATGTTCCAGATACCCAGTGTACTCTGTGGTTGGCCCCAGCTTGAGACCGAACGGTTCCGGGCGTACCAGGTAGAGAAATCATGCAGATGTAAGAGTATTCGCAGCGTAATATAGGAAACATCGCAAAGATAATTTTTGCAGCCGCGCGACAGACAATCCAGACGAGCGGTGTAGCCAGGCAATGAGACTCGAGTACCAAGGTGAAATGTGACGACAAACGTCGAATTGGAGACGAAGAGGATGCTAGATTAAGTGCATGCGCCACCAGCTCCGCATCGGCGAGAAAAGATCCAATGACCGGACAACAGGAGTGAGGATGATGTGAAGAAGAATGGTAAGGTATTTACAACGTTGCCAAGGGATTGTGGACCAGTTTTTGACGCGTTAAACGTGCAGAGGAAGAAGATATGGTGCTGTCGCCATGGGGCGCATTCCGAAATTCGACGCGTCGATAGTGCCAAAACACGATTGGAAATGCAAGGATGAATGTGTAGCAATCTAGAAGAAGGATTGCGGGGACACAGGATAAAAGTTTCGAAGCTGCAGGAGCGAATCCACTGAAGGTGCGTGACCGATGAGGTGGGAGGAAGCAAAAGAGGACCGGATCAATTCAACACAGCCACCCCACCTTTCTCTTCTCGCCACGTTGTGAGGAATGGCCGACGCGTTACACATCGCTTGCTTAGCCCTAGAGCAACTAGGCGTCATTCCTCTAATTCGCTCTTAAGCCTCGAATCGTCCGAAGACTTACGCAATCTTGTCTCCCGGTCACTGGTCAACTTGGCTCGAAGTCCGATGCGCGCGCCTTCAATTTTCCCCCGAGGTCCTTCGTCTCAACGCAGTGGTTTCCGGTAATATTTGGCACTCACAGGCTCACTTGGTTGGTCCTCGTACTTTTGGGAATTATTGTTTCCGCCTGGGCTTTCTGGTAGACGTGGTGTGTACGCTGCTTGTTAACTGGTTTCACTTCTCGAATCCATCTTTTCTAGTGATAGGGTAATCCTCAGAACAACTGTTGATCCGATTCTGTCTCTGGGCGCCTCTCTCAAAAAACTGGATCTCTACGGTATCTCTGCGGGGCGCGACAGCTGACCCATGCACTGCATGTCTCGGATAATTGACCGCCCAAAACGCGGACATCTGTTCGTGTTCTCTCCTTAGCCTGCCGGTCAAATATTCTCGTTATCTTGGTGGGATTTTCTCTCCGACGTTCGTGCGGCCTTTTCCTCCGTCCTTGTTGCCCATTTCTGTGCAGTTGAGCTCAAGACGTCGAACCGTCTCCGACTTGCGACTCTGAAGTCGTCGCTGGTCGCGTTTCACCATTTATTCTCTTGCACGTACGATGCGCGATCAGCATCCCTCTCCGGCTGTTTTTCTGCGTCGTTCGTGCCATCCTGCCCGAGTTTTCACTTTTGCGAATCCAAGAGGCCGAGGCTCTTCCCTCCGTTGCCTCTCATTGCGTCTGAATCCTCTCTCGCGCTCACTTTCACTCTCTACTCCCAATCCTGCTGTTACATCGGTATTCACCTGACTTTTCCTGAGGTGGAATTGAATGAATATCTCGTCTCGCGAAGCGTAGTCTCCAGTTCCGTCCGCGCTCCTTACGGCGTTTCGTGCGGTTCCGCTTGGCAATCGCGCCATTATCCTTCTCTGCCCGTGTAGCTGGGCCGAATACCCATTTCTCCGCTCCATCCACTGACGCGCTGACTCTTTCCACTGGGAATGGCAATGCGAACATCTTGGGTCTCATTCCCTGGATAACAACTCGGAAAACTCTTTTTATTCCAAATTACTCGTTTGTGGGCTTCGAGGTTCGCGCCGACGCCACGCTGCACTTCTGCGATCGCGCCGGGCCCGTTCTGGATAGGCTACTATTATTTCTTTTCTCTTCTTTTCTACCTGGCCTCGGCCGGTGATTGGCTGCCGATGGGCGCGGTATCTCGTGTTCGGACACAGGGTATTCATGCTTGATTTCCTACGCCCTCAGGGAACGCGCCCCGTATTCAGCGTTTCTGTTCTCTGTAGAGTTGGCGACCACGTCAGGCTGCAGATGGTTTCTGTGGATCAGCTACACGGATGCACCGATTTCCTCCCGAGGGTTTACAATCACCTGTGTCCGTTCTCTGCCTGTTTGCCGGCGGGAGTGGGATCGGGATCGAGGGCAGGTGGATCTCGTGCGTTTCGGCTGAGGAGTCGGCGTGCTAGATGTGCGCACGCAGAATCATGTTGGTAAGTCTTTCTTTCTGATTCCTGCTTCTTCCCTGGCCTCGTTTCTCTTGTGTTAAGTACTCCCTCCCGCTCTCATTCTTTCTACCATATGCCCTGCTTCATTCGTCTACCTCCTAGGATTTTTTTAAATGCCCGTTGCGGTTCTCGCTTTTGTCCTCTTGGTCCTTCCTCCCTCCCATCTTCCTTATTCTTTACTAGCCCGTTCCGCATTTCAATTCCGCGCCTAGCTCTCTTCTTGTACTCCCGCATTTATTTTTTCGATTATGTCTACTTTATTATCTTCGGGTTCTCACACTCTCTCTTTCACGCCTTCCTTCCATGGTTGTGCTTCGATCGTCCTTCCCCCACATTCTCAACACCTCGTTCTCATTTTGCCCCGTTTTGTGCCGTATGATCTTTGTCTTATGTATCGCTTTGCTGACGTACCTCTAGACGCTCACCTCAGGACCCCAAATGGACTGGGAAAAGTGCTGGCAATTTTTTGTGCTCATTGTAGTTTGCTTTCAATCACTTCAGTGTATTTGCTGGAAACTTCCCAATGTCAAGGCCAATTCCAAGTACAGCGCGTCTGCGAGTATCTGCGAGATTGGATCGTACAGCTTCGGGACCTCCAAAGTCCATTTGAATAGCGCGTATCCTGTTTTACGGGCGGCAGTTTCTGAAGCTTTCGCATCAGCGAAGACCCCGTTGAGCCTTCACCTGCATTGCTGACTTGCATGCACACAAATCCCTAGCCCTCCCCCCTCCGAGCTCGCCGTAAACCCACATCTCGCGCACCTCAGAACAAATCCTACCGCATCCACCTCGCCCACGGTGACCTCCTCCACAACGCTTTCGCCGAAGCAGACCTCCGCCCGGCAGGGATCGTCGACTGGGAGTGCATAGCCTGGATGCTGGAGTACTGGGAGACCGTGTCGTCGTCGCGCGGGAATTACGCGTATATGTGGCGTTGGAAGGATATTCGGAGGGAGGCATTCCCGAGGTATGAGGCGGAGGTGGAGCTAGATAGGGAAACACAGATGAGTCATGGACAGTAGCGCTCCGCGTAAATCAAAAATTAGATGGATAGCAAGTCTGCGACGCATCTGTCACACTTCTAGATTCATGCCCATCTCATTTTGGTCTCACTTCACCTGAGACATGCATGGGCTGGTACCTAAGCCACAATGACTAAATAGCAAATAGCACAGCAACTACTGAAGTGATCCTTCCGAAACCAGAACTGTTGGAGGGCGCTCATATAACACTTCTAGGATCATACCCCACCTCATTTTAGTCTCACTTCACCTGAGACATACATGGGTGAGTACCTAAGCCATGATGACCAAATAGCAAATAGCACAGCAATGACTGAAGCGATCCTTCCGAAACCAGAACCGCTGGAGGGCGCTCAAATAACACTTTCTAGGATCGTTCCCCACCTCATTTTGGTCTCACTTCACCTGAGACATACATGGGCTAGTACCTAAGCCACGATGACTAAATAGCAAATAGCAAAGCAATGACTGAAGTGATCCTTCCGAAACCAGAACCGTTGTAAGTAATGTGCTCAAATAACACTTCTAGGACCATACCCCACCTCATTTTGGTCTCACTTCACCTGAGAAATACATGGCGGGTCGTTAAGCCATCAATGACTAAATAGCAGCGGGGCAATATAACACTGACTGACAGCTGTTACATCACTTTTGCATCTCTCTTCAAAACCACCACCACGCCATGATATCTCCACCCACCCCAGCCCTCTGTGTGCATGACATGTAGCCAGGAAACCACCAACTGCAGTGGTGATTTCCTGGCTCCATCTCATACGCAGATGGGATCTGGTCAAGAATGGGGGACCCAGTGTGTCAGCATTTTAAAGATCCCCTTTTTCTGACCTGTTTTGTCTCTATCTTACGTCAGTATCTATGCCGGGGCCCAGGCATTGCCTAGGTTGGATGTTAACCAACAAGTGCGCTGTACGCAAGCATAGCTTGTGCTGATTACATCATCTTGTGATGATGTATGAGCGGAGACCGCCGGGATTCAGGCCTGGGGAATGAAATTACTTTCACCCCTTGCCTTTGACATTCAGCGAGAACCGGAATGGAGGGCATTCTTAAACACCAAGGACGGAGGTGTTCTGAAAAACACCCGCCTGAATCACGATGAACGGAGGCGTTCTGAAACACCGACCTGTCCTGTCTTTTTGGTTTCTTTTGCAGTGTTTACACTGACAGTGGTATCGTATCTGCCGGTGGTGTCGACTATACCACACTTGTTATAATCCATGGACATATGTCACAGTCATGCATAACTTGTTGAGCTCAGCGAACCAGTACTCACTTGTCTGTGATAGGAACCTTTCAGTGCCTTCATGCCCAGGCACAGGCCAACTCTCTGCCCATAATCTCTGTCAACCAACACGCATACCCTGTTCCAATCCTTGCAGTGCTGAGGGGTCGACTGCGTTCGTCGAGGGCAACGCAACACACAGGAGCGGAGGCACCTGAGAGTTGGGAGGTCAGGGTCCCACTCGTATAGGGCCTGTGTTGCATTTGTGTCTGATTTATCTACTGTTAGGTGCCGGCATTGATACCAGTTTTTATTAGTGGCTGGGTGCCAACTTAATTCGGCCCGAGGACTGGCGTTCACGGAGACGTATTGTAGCCGGTGAAACACAGTCCAACATTTAGACAGATGTTGTGGTCATGCATAAGTCGATAAGACTTACGGCTAGACCGCACAACTATGTACAGCTACTGATAAGATGTATTTCTAGTATGTAACTAATAGAGAGGCATGTGCTGACACACCCCCAACCATGGTTCCAATGACATTCCCGGCTTAAGTCCACTGGATATTACATGTAAGCAGTGTTCTATAAACTTGAACTATTTCATCACCGCTTACGCTAGGAATGTTTGGCTACCCGTTTGGTGAGAGTTTTCCATCGCGGCAGGAACACTGCTGATGACCATCACCCAAAGGGGTTTTCCAGGGGAGTTTTTCTGCTGACCGCTGGCAATAAATTTAAGGTTTAAGACTAGGCGCCCGCGTTACCAGGGATTAAATTTGATGTTTCAGGGCTCCCGCTTGTTAGGGTTAGGTATCATTCAGGTATAAAGAGCGGTTTCCCTAACATCGCCTGCCATCTCATTTTCTACCCGTCCTCCAGTCACAGCTTAACATGCCTCGGGTCCAACGGGTCAGCTTCGTGAATGCTCTAGCACACATAACGAGCATGTGAGCTGCTGTGGGTGGCCAGATGATGGAGGCTGACTATGAAGATTTACCACAGGAGGCATTGCAGACATATCTTTCTACAGTTCTCAGCGGTGATAAGCCAGTAAATGGGCCATGGTTAGATACACGTCATTTTGCGTGTTTCTGATCGGACTTATTGCTGTAACTGTTGTTTCTATATAACAGTACTGGTTCCTGGTAGCTGTTGGGCGAACCACAGAGAAACGGGTGGATGCTCTAAGGCATTAGAACATCCATTGGCAAGTCTCACCCTGAAAACTGTAGGGGAATGTGCAGCCAATTAACAAGTCAAGGAACTTCGTTTGACTTGTTTCCAACATCCACTTAAACAACGGAAACGGGTCAAGGGAATGGGAGTTGGGCAATGTATTGTGTTGTTTTGAGACGTCTAGAGGTCGTGTTAGGTCACGAGTGGGAGTCGGGTACTGGGGTAGCCGGTTTCTATCAAATGCGGATACACCGAAACAGGTTATCGGCTATTTGAAGGTCCGGATCACAACTCCAGAAACGTTCACAGGCTCTTTTCCAAGAACCCTTTTTGGGAAGTTCCTCAGAAATGGGTATCTCCTGAAAGCTACAAAGGAGTACTATCAAGTTCTGCATTGGAAACAGAGGGGAGAGTTGAGCAGAAGGCAGAAACATGTCGAGCAAGTGCAGTGCTGATCTATCAGTGATCTGCGCACCCTCTGAGTAATCCAGGGGTGTTGCTGACAGGTTTCTGCTATGTAATTGTCAAGGGAACATGGTGTGCTCACTCTTGGGAACCAATGGGAGGCGATTCTCGGAAGAACAACCGACGGAAACACGGTTAAAGAGACGGATAAACGGACAATTGACTCACTGGGATTATGTTTTCGGTTTGTAAGTGTGGTCTTGGCATCTGTATAAGTATCTGGAGGTGTTTCGACGATGGACACAGCATCCCCCCACCGCTAGCAGCCGTTTCTGTCTACGCTTGGGCACAATCTGACCAGTATCCACCTGCCAGGGTGTGATCTGGGCAGTATTGTTGTTCCACCATGCAGTAAGCTTGCACCTGGGTGTGGATCTGTGTCCCTCAATCGAGCGCACTCTTATAGAGTAGCATTGTATTGAGATCTTCTTTGTTTCTGAATCATATATCGTTCTGGAAACGCACTTGGGCCTTTGGCCTGGAATTGTTAGACTCTGTTGACTGTGTTGGATTCGGTTGGACTCTCTTGGATTCGGTTAAAGGGATTGGGAAACTTTGAGTCTATCCGACTATAAACTTTGAGTCTACTTGACTATAAACTTGTTTTGCTTTGAGTCTACTTGACTATAAACTTGTGTGGAAGCGGGGTTCAGAAAGTACCGGTTTGGGAAAGCTCTGGAAACACATCTGAGTGCGGGGTCTGGAAAGTACCTTCAGGGAAAGCTCTGGAAACGTATCTGGTGCGGGGTCTGGAAAGTACCTTCGGGGAAAGCTCTGGAAACATATCTGTATGCGGGGTCTAGAAAGTACCTTCAAGGGAAAGCTCTGGAAACGTAGCTGAGTGCGGGGTCTGGAAAGTACCTTCGGGGAAAACTCTGGAAACGCAATTGCCTGTTGAGAAACGTGCAATCACCTGAGTCCACTGGACTATAAACTAGCTAGTTGTGTTGGAAATCGGCCCGATGCACAGTGACCCTCTGCAAACGCGCAGAGGTCTCAATTCAAAAGCTACGGCTTAAATACAAAATGAGGGAGTCATACGGATATAAGGGGAAATGTAATATGACTCTGTCTGAGTCAGGGAGAGTCAGTATGAGTCCGTATGAGTCAAGTCAGAAGATGAGTCAGAAGGAGTCAGAAAGAAGCCACTGATGTGTAATGTCACATTGTGACCACATGACGAATAGGCAGTGCATTGGTGTTTCGGTTGTTACTCCAACACACCCCCACAAGCGATAGCACCAAGGCACACCCCCAGAAACTTGACAGGGTGTTTACCAGACTCCATCATATCCATCGGAGTTGTATTCTGCAACAGCAGCGGTATCAGTGCTCTTCTTCTTCAACTCTTCCTGGCGCAGGTGCTCAGGACAATCCGACTTGAAATGGCGATGAAGAGCGAGACTGGTGGCGAAACCAGCAGCATGGTGTACATGCTCGAGATCCTCCCAAATGATCATGGGATCACAAGAAGTCATATGTACGAGCTGGCTAGGCTCAATGCGTAGCACAAGCTCGGCATGGGCTTCGGCCAACTTCACCAAGTCTCGCATGGTGGCCAAGGCTCTCTGTTTTGTCTCTATCTCTGTCTCGGTCTTCGCCGTCCCATCAGATTTGGTTAGGTCCACCAAAATCTGAATCATGCCCCGCAGCTGCTTCTGTATGAGCACTGCCTCCATGCGAACACTCCAGTTGTTGGCATAGTTGATGCGTCCGAGTCGCGCAAAAATGTAGCGGTCATTGGCCATCATAGAAATCGAGTCAAGGAGTGATGGTGGTGATGAACGAGTGAATCAAAAATAACGGATCAAAATCCGTGCAAGGTCTCCTTCGTCGTCGATGAAGGGTGTCGGTGCCTTGTTGTCGCAAGGGCTTTCTCCCTCGTCGTCAATGAGGGGTCTCGGTTGCCTCCCGTCGTTGGAGGGCTTTATAAGAATCCGAACTTGTACGTCAATGGAAGTCCAGTTGCCTCCCGTCGTTGGAGGGCTTTTCTTCTGCCTTCGTCGTCGTGAAGGGCTTTCAACTTGCTTCCGTCGTCGTGGAAGACTTTCGGCTTGCCTCCGTCGTCGTGGAGGGCTTTCGGCTTGCCTCCGTCGTCGTGGAGGGCTTTCAACAGTAAGAGTCTGGAAGACGATCGTCGACGAAATCCAGACAATGGCAGCGAGTGCTGAGTCGATCGAGGGTATGCGTGTACGCGCGTTTGTGTTGGAAATCGGCCCGATGCACAGTGACCCTCTGCAAACGCGCAGAGGTCTCAATTCAAAAGCTACGGCTTAAATACAAAATGAGGGAGTCATACGGATATAAGGGGAAATGTAATATGACTCTGTCTGAGTCAGGGAGAGTCAGTATGAGTCCGTATGAGTCAAGTCAGAAGATGAGTCAGAAGGAGTCAGAAAGAAGCCACTGATGTGTAATGTCACATTGTGACCACATGACGAATAGGCAGTGCATTGGTGTTTCGGTTGTTACTCCAACAAGTTGGGCCTTCATAACGTCCTCTACATATCTGCTGAGAAGCCTTGTATCTAAATCTTGCCTGGAAACTCTGTTTCCATGTGTCTTGAAACGTGTATTACTCGCACTTTGCTCCAATCTCAGTTTCTGAGATCTGAAACCTCCTCCTACAACCTTTACAAGGCCCTGTACTAGGGGCTGTAACTCGTCGGGATCTTGGAAACGTGTATCTAAGATCGCTTGGATGGTTCATCGGCTGTTTCTGGCAGTCATAGCACTGTTTCTACACCGTGTAACCAACAAGTGGTTGATTAGTTCATGTTTCTAACGTAGGTCCTGAGCACAAAAATCAGCGGCATCACAGCTGTTGGAGGAGAGCCAGTAGCGTTGGATTTGTTCTTTGAAAACGGAGCACGCACCTGCGATTGCAAGGTGTTTCGGGATGTGGACTCAGTCCTTGTGATCACCCAATGCTTTCCCTGGAAAGAGTGCTATGACATCCTAACAAATCCCACTCATGTTGGGCCTCTCGGACCCTTACACATCAAGGTAAAGTTCAGCCACACAGACGAGGCTGCGCCAACAGAAGAACGTGATCCCAGAAACGATATGGCAGTCCACTGGGCCCAGTGTGGCAAGACGGGGAGATACAGTCTCTACCTCTTCTGGCAGCTTTGTTGTCGCGGGCAATCCGGCGCCATATGACCATGCAGTGGACCTCTACCCAGACGCCCAGTATGGGGATCTCCCTGATGATGAGCCACAGACCTCCTCCCAGATATTCACTGATGTGATCAACGAGGCATTCCAGTTGATTGGTGTATCACAGAATGGTGTCACCCCGTACACCCTACTCACCAAAGAGCAACGGATGTGTACCGGCCCAGAGACATTCAAAGACCGCCATCTGTACGGTTATTTCAAACAAGGGTACCTAGAGACCACAGGCACAGCATTTGATAGGACAGCAAATCTCTTGTTCCCTCACCCAAGATCTCAGCCCCACTACACAAAACAGGGCTGGGGAGGATTCCGTGGTCACCAGCAGTACCTAGCGGTGGTAGGAGGGAACAATGAGGCAGACGCCTGATGATTATACAAATACTGTCAAGATCAATTCCAAGAGTTGTGTTGGTTCCCTTCCATTGTCACCGACAAAGTCTATGACTACAGAGCGAAAAGTGGTCAGGGATGGACTTCTTTTGGGGGTTTGGTGGGCAAGGCCAGGGCAATAAGCATTGGTTGGAACAGAAAAAAGCGATCTTTGCACGCGGTGACCACCAGTGAGCCACGAGACCCAGCTCTCGATGAAGAGGCGGTCCGCAAATGGTGCGAGGCAAACCCAGTTGAAGACGAGGGAATGGTTGACATAGTACAGCAACAACTAGCACCCTTGGCAGAAGGGCTGGCACAGCGCACCCAACAGTAGTTACAGCGGGGCCGTGTTCAACTCCCGGCTATCAGGTACATCAAGCATTCAACAGGGATGATCAAGGACTTTCAGGAGGAGGAAGAATCCTCGGATATCGAGATGAAGGAAGAGGATGAGGGGTCATCAGATGGAGGAATGTAGTGTAATACAAATGAACTACCCTTGTCACTTCGGAACTGTACAGATTGTGCAATGCACACTAATTATACCAATGAAGAAGTGGTAGTGTAGGCATCGGAGTTGGTAGGCATCGGAGTTGTTAACCCTAACCCTAGGCATCGGAGTTGTGGCGACATGTGATGACACTACGCTACTATTTTGACTGACCAAAAATCACTCTTGACCGCCTACCCACTGAGTAAGACATGGATCTCAGAGCCCCAAATTCTCATCATGCCCTTGAAGCCCTCTCCCACACCCACGACTCCTTTTGTATCCTAATGGTGAGGATCTATGGGTGACATCTGGTGGCACAGTTTAAATTTGGAATTAATTCAAGATTTTTGTGTGTGAGGATAATATGATATGGGGAGCTTTTGTAAGCTCGAGAGAAAAGGTGGGCATGAGTACTGCTTGTACTGAAAAAACGAATGGCAAAAGTGCCAGCCCTGACTGAGATCCATGGGTGACAATTTGGCAGTATCTGGAATTAATCCAGAATTTTTGTGTGTGAGGATAAGCCGATATGGGGAACTTTTTTAAGCTCAAGGGAAAAGATAGACATGAGTACTGCTCACACCGAAAAAATCAATGGCAAAAGTGCCAGCCCTGATTGAGATCCAGGGCCAACATTTTGGCAGCACACTTTAAATTTGGAATTAATTCAGAATTTGTGTGATAATCCAATTTGGGGAACTTTTGTAGGCTTGAGGGAAAATATAGATATGAGTACTGCTCACACCGAAAAAACCAATGGCAAAAGTTCCAGCCCTGATTGAGATCCATGGGCAACATTTTGGCAGCACAGTTTAAATTTGGAATTAATCCAGAATTTGTGTGATAATCCAATATGGGGAATTTTTGTAAGGTTGAGAGAAAAGGCAGGCATGAGTACTGCTCGTACTGAAAAAATGAATGGCAAAAGTGCCAGCCCTGACTGAGACCCATGGGTGACAATTTGGCAGTATTTGGAATTAATTCAGAATTTTTGTGTGTGAGGATAAGCCAATATGGGGAACTTTTGTCAACTCAAGGCAAAAGATAGACATGATTAATGCGTGTACTGAAAAAACTGATGGTAAAAGTGTCAGCCCTGATTGAGATCCATGGGCGACAATTTGGCAGCATTTGGAATTAATCCAGAATTTTCATGTGTGAGGATAATACAATATAGCTTGCAAAAGTTCCCTATATTGGATTATCCTCACACACAAAAATTCTGAATTAATTCCAAATGCCACCAAATTGTTGCCCATGGATCTCAATCTGGGCTGGCACTTTTGCAACAGGTTTTTTCAGTAAAAGTAGTATCTCAACTTCAAAACTTAAAGCAATTTCAACGGTTCAAGTCCAACAGTTCAACGGTTCAACTCCGAACTCGCTCCCACCCCAGTGTCCGTCCTTTCCCCAGGCGTGGATTTACACGTCCCGGTGAGGAGCTTGGCACTGTGGTATGGCAGTGGATTTTGCATATGGCCATACCGCACAGTAGTGGGTGGCCCAAAGGTGCTTCTCATATCCATCCCACCTTTTTTGGACAATATAAGGGGAGGTCCCATCTTATCTGCATCCCTGCGAATCCCTCACATTCCTGTTGTGTGATATAATTACCGGAGGGCGGGGACGAATTTGTGCTGGCTCTCCATCCTTCCTCATCATGTTTCTACTCTTTCCTATTGTGTCCCTCTTCCTCTTCCCCTTCCCACTCCTCTGTCCATCCCAGTCCTTCATCCTTCCTCCCCTGGCAACGTCTCTCCTCCGCTTCACACTTCATTGATCTTCCTTCTTCAGCTAATTCAACCCTTACATTATTTTAGTCATCCTTCAGGTGCCTGTCATATATATATATATACATGATTATCCCATCTCACTCAACCTCAGGTGGGAGTCCATCTTCGTATGGGGTAAACTTGCACTAAAATCACATTAGATGGTCCAGGGTAAGCCGTCTGAATGGTTCCGACAGGTACAAGCAACAGGCAGTCAGACTAAACTTGCACTAAAATCACATGAGATGGTCCAGGATGAGCTGTCTGAATGGTTCGGACAGGTACAAGCAACAGGCAGGCAGACTAAACCCACACTAAAATCACATCAGATGGTCCAGGGTGAGCTGTCTGAATAGTTCGGACAGGTACAAGCAACAGGCAGGCAGACTAAACCCACACTAAAATCACATCAGATGGTCTAGGGTGAGCTGTCCGAATGGTTCCGATAGGTACAAACAGCAGGCAGCCAGGCTAAACTTGCAGTAAAATCACATCAGATGATCCAGGGTGAGCTGTCCGAATGGTTCCGACAGGTACAAGCAGCAGGCAGGCAGACTAAACACACACTAAAATCACATGAGATGGTCCAGGGTGAGCTGTCTGAATGGTTCCAACAGGTACAACCAGCAGGCAGACAGACTAAACTTGCACTAAATCACTTTAGATGGTCCAGGGTGAGCTGTCTGAATGGTTCCAACAGGTACAAAAACAGCAGGCAGCCAGGCTAAAATCACATCAGATGATCCAAGGTGAGCTGTCTGAATGGTTCCGCCAGGTACAAGTACCAGGCAGGCAAGCCAAACTTGCACTAAAATCACATCAGATGGTCCAGGGTGAGCTATCTGAATGGTTCCGCCAGGTACAAGTACCGGGCAGGCAGACTAAACTCACACTAAAATCACATCAGATGATCCAGGGTGAGCTGTCTGAATGGTTCCGACAGGTAAAAGTAACAGGCAGGCAGACTAAACTCACACCAAAATCACATCAGATGGTCCAGGGTGAGCTGTCTGAATGGTTCCGACAGGTACAAGCAGCAGGCAGCCAGACTAAACTTGCACTAAAATCACATTAGATGGTCCAGGGTGAGCTGTCTGAATGGTTTCGACAGGTACAAGCAACAGGCAGGCAGACTAAACTCACACCAAAATCACATGAGATGGATGGTCCATGGTGAGCTGTCTGAATGGTTCCGACAGGTACAAGTAGCAGGCAGGCAGACCAAACACACACTAAAATCACATCAGATGGTCCAGGGTGAGCTGTCTGAATGGTTCCGACAGGTACAAACAGGCAGCCCGGCCAAACTTGCACTAAAATCACATGAGACGGTCTAGGGTGAGCTGTCTGAATGGTTCAGACAGGTACAAGCAGCAAGCCGCCAAGCTGAACTTGCACTAAAATCACATGAGATGGTCCAGGGTGAGCTGTCTGAATGGTTCCAACAGGTACAAGCAGCAGGGAGGCAGACTAAACTTGCACTAAAATCACATTAGATGGTCCAGGGTGAGCTGTCTGAATGGTTCCGACAGGTACAAACAGCAGGCAGCCAGGCCAAAATCACATCAGATGATCCAGGGTGAGCTGTCTGAATGGTTCCGCCAGGTACAAGTACCAGGCAGGCAAGCCAAACTTGCACTAAAATCACATCAGATGGTCCAGGGTGAGCTGTCTGAATGGTTCCGCCAGGTACAAGTACCAGGCAGGCAGACTAAACTCACACTAAAATCACATCAGATGGTCCAGGGTGAGTTGTCTGAGTGGTTCAGCCAGGTACAAGCAACAGGCAGCCAGACTAAACTTGCACTAAAATCACATGAGATGGTCCAGGGTGAGCTGTCTGAATGGTTCCGACAGGTACACACAACAGGCAGTCAGACTAAACTTGCACTAAAATCACATTAGATGGTCCAGGGTGAGGTGTCTGAATGGTTCCGACAGATACAAACAGCAGGCAGCCAGGCCAAAATCACATCAGATGATCCAGGGTGAGCTGTCTGAATGGTTCTGCCAGGTACAAGTACCAGGCAGGCAAGCCAAACTTGCACTAAAATCACATCAGATGGTCCAGGGTGAGCTGTCTGAATGGTTCCGCCCGGTACAAGTACCAGGCAGGCAGACTAAACTCACACTAAAATCACATCAGATGGTCCAGGGTGAGTTGTCTGAGTGGTTCAGCCAGGTACAAGCAACAGGCAGCCAGACTAAACTTGCACTAAAATCACATGAGATGGTCCAGGGTGAGCTGTCTGAATGGTTCCGACAGGTACACACAACAGGCAGTCAGACTAAACTTGCACTAAAATCACATGAGATGGTCCAGGGTGAGCTGTCTGAATGGTTCCGACAGGTATACAAACAGGCAGGCAGACTAAACACACACTAAAATCACATCAGATGGTCCAGGGTGAGCTGTCTGAATGGTTCCGACAGGTACACACAACAGGCAGCCAGACTAAACTTGCACTAAAATCACATGAGATGGTCCAGGGTGAGTTGTCTGAATGGTTCCGACAAGTACAAGCAACAGGCAGCCAGACTAGACTTGCACTCAAATCACATTACAGTCGAGTTCCTCATATGGAATAAGCTCATATGGAATACACAGCCAAATTCCGTGGTATGGAATGGCCCTTGGGCTTCTCCCAAATGGCCTTTTACCACTGTAGAATACATCTCATATGGAATATCCACAGTATGGAATGGGGTTGGCCAACATTTTGGCTGGTCTTCCAACTTTGTTCCATATGAGGGATTCAACTGTAGGTGGTCCAGGGTGAGCTGTCCAAACAGTTCTGACAGACAAACCCTAAATTAGGGCAAAATGAATCCCAGGGACTGACCCTAGGGTCTGTGGTGTGTTTTACCCCTTAATAACCCTAGACCCGTTCGGCAATGATAAGCTGAAGCAAAAGTTGAATCTGAGTTCCGAGAACAATTTTCAACTGCACTCACCTTTCATAACGCGTTAAAGCAGCAAGGACAACTGCCAGCTTGTCAGCGCGCCGCGGAATGGAGGTAAGAGTCGTCTTGAGAATAATTGGGTCCTTGACGACGACCTTGTATACATCATATTGAGCCTTCAACTGGACGACAGTCATCTGGGTGATCACCGCTCGATCCTGTTCAACACCGACAGCACGGAGTGTTGCCTCACGCTTTGTCTTCTTCTCCCCCGATGCTCGTACCTTCTCACGATAGGCCTGTGCCTTCTTCTCGAGCTCCTCCACCACTCCCTTACGGAATGCGGCACTGGCGCCACTCGAGTCTTCCTTCCGCACCTCGCGCATGACGTGAAGAAGATCGTCGGCAGTGATGTATTTCCTCGCAAATGCCTCAGTGTCGTTGCGTTTGTATCGCTCTAATGCCGAGAAGCTTTGAGGTGTACTGTTGGGGGTGATGGCGAATGTGGACGCGATATGAACCAAGACCGCCTTCGTTGTGATCATTGGTCGATGGGATATAGATTTTGGCGCGGCTTTCCAGGGGAATGGAGTCAATGGGACCGCCAACAGCGAACTCAGGCGTAAACCGAACCCAGGTGTCGCCGGCGCCGGAGAACATCGCAGTGATCATTCGCTGCAAGTCGGGCAGATCGGGGGAAAGTGCCTGCGCCGCGAGCAGGATATTTACGTCGTGTATTGGCTTTCCGTCTAGAGTCAGATGCGAGGATGATTCGGCTGTGTCTGGATCAAGAAAGAGTGCAGGGGTGGTAGCAAGGGATTGGCAGAGCTCGGGGGCCTTGCGGTGGATGTCGACAAGATCAATCAGGTTGGGGAGCATGCCGTTCTCGTCCCGCTGTCGAACAGTTTGCATGTAAGGCCAAGCGATTGCAAGCGCTGTACAGAGCTGCGGCAACAATCTCCGCCATCATACGAGGGCAGTTGAGAGCCTTCAACACCGATTCCTCGACGTGGTTCGCTCCTGCTTTCGTCTTTCCATCGCAGACGCTATCAATTAGTTTGATGAGCAGAGGGTAATGCTTTGTAACGACAGCGGCAGCACGGCCATGCGATCCGTATCGTGTTTGGGACGTGGCGGGGAGGAAGCGTTTGACATCGGTCTCGCCGCAAAGATCAAACAGCTCCGCTTCCATGAACATGGTTGTACTTATCTTGGTAACCTTTGTCTTCGTCCTTGTTCCGTAGTAAAGCGCCCAATAGAGTCGTTGCTTTCACAATACCTCGAGTGCTAGCATCCTCTGCAGCCCGAACGGCAGCGCTGTCCTTCTTCCCAAGACGAATGGTCGTATTGTTGGCTTTATTTGCAAGGAGGACGGGTTCTCCTCCCTCGGGCCATGCGCCGCTCATCGCCTTGCAGCCGCCTTTGAACGTGTTCGTCTCTTTATGTCCGCAACACCCAGCGAAAATGAGGAAATCGGCGAGGATTTGAAGGTCGTCGGAGAGAGAGGTCGTAGGTATTGTTTCCCAGTTGTGTATCGACGATTCTCCTTGTGATAGATACGCGTTCAGCAGGAGTTCTAGAGCCAGAGGGTCAGACATTTAAAGCAAAGACCAAAAAAAACCTCCAGTTCACGGTATGGCTTGCCGCTTACTTCCTCAACCTCTTCTTCGGAAATCGCCAGAAGGGCGTCCATAAGCTCTGGCAGAGACAAGGTTTCCGATTCTTGGGCGCCAAGATCCTCAATTACGATGTCGTGTTTAAGCTCGCGGCTTATCTCGTGCTTCAACTTTTGGTCATTTGCATGATCCGACATCTGCGCTAGTTGTTTTCGAAACCAGTCCTTCCAGTCCATCTCAAGGCCTTCTGCAATAGCGGATGGTGATTTAGTGAGGGCAGTGGCGATTTTCGAAGCGAGAAGGGTTGTTCCGTCGACCTGCGCTTGAGCAGTGTGGCTCAGAGAAGGTGCTACCTCCAAAAACCGAGTCCGCGGCCTCCAAGTAGATGGATCGGTGTCGTCGACGCCAGGTTCATAGGTCGGAAGCATCCCGACAGGCTGCGGCACTCCAGGTTGGTCTTGCAATGTGAGGTGCCGTCAGACGACTCTGTGAATCCTGGAGATAGTGAGACCATTTTAGAATTATGTAAAGAGCCAACATACCATACATCATCTTTATCTCGCGTCCGATTTGAATCAAGGAAATGTAGCCACCTTCTCGCTTGATACGGCCAACAGTGCGTGCCGTGAGGGTGAAGTGCGTGACGTGTATACGGAACACTTCAGCACACCAAAGGACGATATCCCTGACCTTGGATTCGGCGCATCCGGCTCCACAAATCCGCAAGACAAGTCTCCGTGTCTCCATAGAGTACATGTGCCCCTTCTTTGCGCTCCAGGTAGATAATTCCTTCAAGTCGTGTCGAGCTTCGGAAAGCGACCGCTTTGCGCGCTGCGCTTGCATCTTGTATGCTTTCCGTTCGGCTCGGACCTTTTTCAGGGTGGCTGCAGATGTTTCCGCGTGTCGGCGTAGACGGTCCTCAAGTAGATTGATGTCGGCAGAGAGAGAGCTGACCAGACAAGATTGGGTATCAAAGCCCGACTGAAGACCTGATAGATTTTGGGCGGAATTCCTCGCATCCTTCCGTTTGGCAAGCTGGATCTTCTTCTTGTCATTCTCGAGCCGTTTCACGCGTTTACGACATTTCTGGAAAGCATCGCGTTCGAAAGAAAGCTCGGAGAGCGCGGCAGAGAGCCGGGAAGAGCAGTCGAGATGGGCTGACTGCGATAGCGTAAGTGTGGACCGGAGGGATTCTGTCGTCTCGTAAAGTTGATCAAGAAGTCCGGCCTGCGCCTGATTGGATGCCTCTAAATCCGCGGCAGTAGATGCCAGTCGTCTCGATTCATCTGCGGATGTCTCGAGGGATGTTTTTAGTGTAGAGATCTGATCATTTAGAAGCGAAATGGTGGACGCTTTACGCGTTTTTTGGACCCGGATGTGTCGGGGGAGTTTGTACGTCCGGGGGGTCGGAATTTACAAGAGAAGAGGATCCAAGTGGTGAGTTCTTGCGTGCAGCAAGCCGTTGGTCCTTCTGAGCCTTTGTGAGTCGAGCCTTCGCCATGGCTGAGGAGAACGCGACAGAAATACTAGCCGAGACGCGCCAAATGCCATTTCCCACGATCATCTAGACCTAACCTCAGGCTATGGGTACGTGAAAATTATTTGATGTTCAACTTTGTCCCTGTGCATATTCGCGGCTCGAGTGGGTGGTAAAAGTTGTGCACAGTATCACCTAGATCCACATTTCCGCGATGGAATTTTTATAACGGTATCCCTCACCATTTTTTACTGGGTGTTCTTTCACTGTTTGACTTCCATTCTGGAACAAAAAAGAATAAGAAAATTCTGTCGCGGAAATGTTCATCCCTAACATGCAACATATTATTTTAAGCCTTAAGTTCCACCATTTCTAGGATGTGCAAGCTTTTGGACATTTTTCTTTGAGCCTGGTTCACTGGAACCGATCTTGAGTCGAGAACAAACATCAAACAACAGCACGCTGATGGGAAGGCGGGTGCCGGTTCCCATAGATAGTCGGCGCACACTTGATATTATTAGATTTATTCGCGACCGTTGAAATAGACCAACTCCACCCCGACGCTTTCTCGATTGCAAATTATATAATCAGTAAGAAAGGTGCTCGAAGTTCTTGCAGATATTGCATCCAACATCTTCATGTGTTTTCCTACAGACTGGCTCTTGGCAGCTGCACACGCCTTACGATGCCTGTCCACCCCTGTACATATGCCGGAGCGAAGCGAAGGCAAGTCTTGTCCGGATATTAAAGAACACTCCCAAAATAAAATAGGAAGTAGATTGCACAAACGGGAGTGGGGATGAGAAAAATAGAAGAACACAAACGTGTATGTCGTGATTCGAGGCATCTCTTCGAAGTGACTTGGCACATTGCAAAGGTAAGTAGGGACTACAGGACAGAGGCATGAAGAGAGGAGAAAGGGGGGCGAAGGAAAGAAGCAAAACCGTACGGTTCACCCATTTTGAATGGGCCTTAATCGCACGAAAGGAAGTACCGTGGATACATCCGATCGAACGGCACGGAGCTAGCCGGAGCCAAATGGAGAGAGGTCGGAGGCAGGGCGAGGAACGTGTTTGAGAAAGAACATCCTAATTCAGCTCAATATTCCCGGGTCAATACCCGGGGCTCCTTTTTTTCTTCAAGCACTCACGTCCTGCAGACGTACGCCACCAACCTCGGACCCTCCGCGTCCGAGTTATAACTTCCCAAACCTCATCCTAATCCACTCCGTCTCCCCGCTCATGCGCTCATACTCAAGCGAGAGCCCAACGAGAGCCGGACGGAGGTAAGTGCTTATTTTCTGCCTTCAAGGCAGATTTTAATCAACTCCGTGACAGTCGCAATGATCATTGTCAACGAGGTTTCTTCTTACCTCCATCGTGTTCGCTGGACCCGACTCCCCTAGGAGAACCGGGAAGGCTGGCCGCAGTTGTAACGACTGCTAAGCCTCTCCCTAGTGTTAAGTCACCTAAGCATTTCGCAGTCGAGCTTGGACTTAGGTCCGCTTGAGGGGGAGTGTTGGATTAACAACCGGGCCTAATCAAAGTCCGATGACTTCTCTGCATGGATGTTACCAGGTATTCTGATTGTTCATCTTTTTGTTCATCACTATATATTTTCATGTGCTGTATGATACTACGGACAGATGGTGATACTACTGACAGATAGATGATCGTAGCTACATGCATAGGATCTTCTATTCAGTTCTTTTGTATTTATTCGAGCCTGGATCTCAATATACCTGAGACGTTGTTCCCCCATCCTTTCTCTTCAGTTCTATTCACAACACACTTGTTGTCATCCCCCTCAGCATCTGAAGACCATCTCTTCTGTGTTGGCCTACTAGGACTACCCCTTGTCATAGGTAAGTCTTAGGAAAAGTGTTCTCTTGTCAATATGCGGCCGACGTTTTGGAAAGACAGATTGGGACGTGATCTCAAGAGTTTCCCACCATTGCAGAAAAAGGACTGTCAGACTACTGGAGGTATGACTCGAGAGTACAGGCTTATCTCGCAATGCTAACAATATAAAAGTATACAAATTCTTTCTAAGGAGCACGCCCATCATGGTTGCCACTATGGGAAACGCAATCCTGTGGAAGTACAGGCGCATCCCATTTGAGTTTGAGTCAGGCTATCCACACGAGAGCGATGTCCGCGACGCCATGACCAAGTGGGAGAAAGCGGCCGGCGTCTCTTTTGTCGAGCACCGTAACGAGGCGAATTATATAGTGATCCAGGACCCAGCATCTGGGAAGAGCAGCAGCAGCATTGGTATGCTGGGCGGAAAGCAGACGGTTGAGATCGAGGTTGGCTACAAAGCCCTGCACGAACTCGGTCACGTCCTGGGCCTGACGCACGAGCAACGCCGCAGCAACCGAGACACCTACGTGGACATGCAGTGGGACAACATCGACCGCGGCACGTCCAATGGCGACTTCTCACTTGACAGCAACAGCGACAACCTGACCGACTACGATCCGGCGTCCGTCATGCATTACCCCGCCCCGGCTACGGGTTGGGGCGGCACACCGGACGATCAAGAGGTCTGGACGATGCGCTGGAAGGACGACCAGAACAAGCAACTCGGCCCCCAGAAGTGGTCCGAGCTGTCGGACCTCGACAAGAGCGACAAGGGGCTGCGCGCCAAATACGAGAAGGTGCCGGTCCCCATGGGCGCCGAGACAGCCAACGGCTCCTGGAACTACCCATACGCCGTGCAGTTCCCATTTTCCATCGGCGACCGGCAGTTCTTCTATGGACAGAATCTGAGCGAGAAGAACTGGTTCATCCAGGAGCTGAAGTCGGGTGGCAAGATGGGTGACGAAACCGATCACGGTACTTGGGGCAACGCCTACGGCGTCCAATTCCCATTCACTATCGGAGATCGTGTTTTCTTCTACGGCCAGAATCTGTCCACGAATTACTGATTCATCCAGGAACTCAAGTCGGGTGGCAAGATGGGTGACGAAACCGATCACGGTACTTGGGGCAACGCCTACGGCGTTCAATTTCCCTTCACCATCGGAGACCGCGTCTTCTTCTATGGACAGAACCTATCAACGAATTACTGGTTCATCCAAGAGCTTAAGTCGGGCGGCAAGATGGGCGACGAAACCGATAACGGCACATGGAGTTACGCCTACGGTGTTCAATTCCCCTTCACGATTGGAGGTCGTGTCTTCTTCTACGGACAGAACCTCAGCGGCAAGAACTGGTTTATCCAGGAGCTCAAGTCTGGCGGCAAGATGGGCGACGAAACTGACCATGGCGACTGGGGTAATGCATACCAGGTGCAATTCCCTTACTCCATCGGCAGCAACCAGTATTTCTATGGCCAGAACCTGTCGATGAACTACTGGTTCATCCAGAAATTCGAGGCGGGCGGCAAGATGGGAGACGAGTTGCAGGGGGGCTTTTGGAATGAGCCCTACAGTGCGCAAATTCCCTTCGCTATCGGTGGAAGCCAGTATTTCTACGGGCAGAAGCTTTCAGGCGCATACAACTTGTTCATTCAGCAGTTGATCGATGTATCTTAACTGACACCCATAGCCTCGGGCTGTGACAGCACGCACCTTAAATAAATATTTAAATAAGCAAATAGCCAGAAACAATGTATCTAGGTGTATGAACTTTGCGCAAACTTGAATTGGGGTGCAGGGATCATTTGGTTAAGAGGTAGAGGCGGCGCGCCGATACACGTCAATGGCACGGTCACCGCCGTATGACGGTTCCTTTGTACAAAAAAATGATTTTGCGCGCACGCATATATTACAGTAACGAGAAATAGGTCAGATATAACTATAGCTAGCTACAAATATTGTACTGTGCACACGGCACGTACCGTCCACCACGATTAGCAGTCAACTCGTCCTCCGAATTCCAAAAGTTGTTATCTGGTTAGCGCAAGGACCATTGGAGCGTCAAGGCCGTGCGTCGGAGCTATTGGGGGTACCCGTCATGGTACAGTGACACATATACAACAGGGAAAGCTGCGCGGGGACCGATTGAGCCATCTGAGCCATCGGGAAGCGGTGTCTTGATTCCCTGTTGGGAAGCAGTTGGATGGTGAGCCATGCACGAGGAACTATTGAGGCGAGTGGGACGAGATCCCGCGATATTTTGACGAGAGAAGCGATATGAGGGCTGACGAGAGCGACCCGCTCATGAAGGTCAAGGACAAGATGCTCACCAATCATCACCAAGAAAACGTCACCACAAACAGAGCATCTTGTCGACGTCGCGGACACTCAAAACTCCCCATACGTCGTCTACCTGCAGTTTTCACCTGATGTCCTTGCTCCCGTGGTCGGCGCCGATGTTCCTGCCTTGGCTTTCCTTGTGCCTATAGCTGCGGTCTCGGGTGCACTCATTTTGCCCGCTCTCCCTGTCCCCGTGGCATCTGCTGTCGCTACTACAGCAGCTATTACCACCAACCTCGTGTCCAGCGCAGCCAGCGCTGTCTCCAGCATCCCCGGCGCTCTCTCCAATATTCACTACGTTGAGGCCCCCCGTAGGCAACGGTCTGCCTAACCGGTCCGAGCTCAGTTTACGTCAGACTACCTCTGCCGACATCTGACTACGGGCCCTCGTAGGCGAAGATCTGACTACATCAGCTTACAGCAGTTAGTCATAGCTGTGCCTACATGTGCCGACATCGGTCTACGCGTTCCTACCTGTTCCTACGCCACGTAGTCTCACTTCGTCCAATCTTAAGTCGCTTTTTTGTGCATGTATTGTATTTGCTAATGCACCACTCTTCCCTCTCCCAATTATATTTGCCACTCATAATCATCGCTGAAAGCCCTATTTTTGATCGCGGATCCGAGACGTAATCGAAGACTTTGGCTCATCAACACTCAATCAACCCTGCGACCAGTGCCGCATCAGCCCTGCGAGGACATCGTGAGTCGTACGTTGCCAGCTCGACTCTCGCTCTCTTTCTTCTCCCATGTCCTCCTTCATCCTCCCTTAACTATGCAGCAATATCCCGGTCTTCCGAATCGCACTCAGCGACCGCAACAAAATCGACGATACCCGTCCTATGATCTCAATGATCGTGAACTTCTCATAGACTCGTCGCCCGGATTTTCCAATGACGATTTGTGGATATTGTTCCTTGCCGTCTTGCGCACTTTTGGCTGACGAAACTCAGTTCTTATACCACAGACACCTTACCTCCGTTGCGGCAACAGTATGGTTCTATCGGTCGCGGACGCCCTCCGTGACTTTTCTGTATGTGTACGGCCCGCGTGAACGCTGCTGACTCGACAATCAGCTCTCGCGGTCGCTCAATATCGAATACTCTGCCGCGGCTCACCAGCGCCCAGCCCTTCCGCTACATATCCGCGCGCATGGACGCCACCTACGACGGAGAAGAAGTGAAAACTGGGCCTCATGGACCGAGCCTCGAATCCCTCTTTGAACGACTCATGATCCAGCAGAACCTCATGGCGGAGCAGCAGGAGAGAAACCATCGCGAACTGCGACAGGAGAATACTGCCCTTCATGCTCGTTTAAGCTCGCTTGAATCCGCTCGCTCTGTCTCCAGTATCGGGCCTGCTGATCCCGATAGTACCGTCGAATCACATCCTGATCGCCACCGCGGCCTTCAATCGACCCGTGGCACACTTACTCGCCAGGCCCCACTGGGGAATTGATATATCACTTGTCTCTAGCGAGAGACTGTCCGTGATATATCCACGTCTCTCCTCCAGAGACGGCATGATATATCATTCAAGAGACACTGACCTTTTAGGAAATCTCTCCCACGGGTTCGCGCACTTGCCTCCCGATCGCTTGCCCGGTTGCCGCTCACCGCCGCTCCGTAGTGCATGGCTATGCCCGCCCGCCCATTCTATTTCTGGTTGTGATCCATCAAAGAAATCAGATTGTACCCAAACCTTTGGGGGTATTCAGCTGCTCCCCGCTGGGCTCGCGTGCACTCGCTGCCAGCGCCCGTTGGCGTGTGGCAATGCGTTTGACAGGTGCTTATCGATATTACTTTCAGACCCTCTTGGCTGCTTTTGACCACCAGCACCTCTTCTGCTTGCTACCATTTGCTCATCCACCAGTCTCAGCTCTTTGGACTGATCTATACACATCCTACCTCACTCCTCAGCTTGCATTGACCGTTAACCGGCCCTACTGGCTCCTGCAACGCGCTGCTGCCGCTATGCCGCCGCTGCTCATCCCAATCCCAGCCCATGTACTCTAACTCTGTAATTCTATAGATCAGCGCGCTCTTAACCACAAACACCTTTGAATACAGATGTGATTGAACTATTTTCACGGATTTTGCGCTTGTTTCTCATGCGAGCGCTTAACAGTCGAAAATTGGCGCCTGTAGTGATGGCTTGATTCCATTGGCTCGGGACCCTCGGCCCACTCCCCGGAATACTCCGAACACGGCAAAAGTTCGTCTCTGGAGCATGTCGCGTGGTAGATTTCTGTGATGTTACATATGAGGAGGTATATATATCACAGTTGCACTGTCTGATGCGGAATCACACAAGAATATCTATGCTGGAGACTTTTATTTCGGATTTGAACATCCATGCAGCCAAATGTTTACCATTGAACCAAGTTTCATTCGTGTCGCCATCCGGGGGTGCGCAAACCTGCCACAAAAAAGGAAAACACTTAATTATAAGGACATCAAATATACTAGTGAGTTTCGCCAACAATATATCGTGGCCAATATAAGTTTTACTACTGTTTTAGGTACTATTGATGGGATTGATGGATTGAACATTTTATTCTGCTCGTGATACTGCATCGTTTTACTCAAAATTTGGTATTTGAGTCTATTGCGTGTGTATTAATCGGTAACCGACTTTCTCAGGTTTCTTTCAGCGTGCTGTATGACGATATTACCGTATTTTGATGTCTGTGTTCATCCAAATGTAACACGCCTTCTGTATATGCCCGAACTACAATAGTTGACAGGCCACTTTAGCTGGCACTCTCCTCCCTGTCAATACCTTCCTATGGGCAAATTGGAGGGGCAATACCACTGAATTCAGATATTCTCCACCCTCGGCTAATTTTAAGCCTACAAATACAACATTGCATGGGCAGATATGGCTGGTGAGTCTAAGGAGCTCTGTGTATTCAGAATTTCGACTGGATGAGGGAGGGGAGAAAACGAAACAACATGGTGTGTGCTCATTCATTCGGGAACAGTGGCCCGAACTATCCGAGTCGCTTGCCGTCGATGCCGGTGCCAAGAGTATGCCACGTAACATGCCGGCGCCGTGTATAAGGCGCAATTTTTACAGTCGGGTGCACTGGAACAGCGGGTATCGCGGGGAAATTACTATTATTTGACCCTTCTTGGCTCATCCCTATCGAAAGATCTACGATGGCTTTCAATGCCCAAATTGAATGGTCCAGGGACGAGATGAGCCCAGCATTTCGCGATGAAATTGGGCAATCAAAATAATTACCTGATTGGGTTTCGTGGTTGGCACGCTCGACACTGTTGTCAACGGCGAGCGCGCATAATCGATAACATCCACGGGGAGGTGGCCGAGATTTGATGCGCGACGGAGCCCTGCCCAAACGGTATGTGCTCCGAGTGATGTACCCGACTGATTCTGACGCGAATCCCATTTTTTTAGCGAGAGAAACACCTGAAAGAACTGTCCCCAGTTGGTATACGCCCAACATCGTTACCGACGACGAGCTCACATGGCTTGAGAACATCGACAGCGCGCAGGGTTCGCTTACCAGAAATCTAGCCGCCTCTCGGATGATATATCGGCTGCGTCTCTGGCCCAGAGACCTGGATATATCACGGACAGTCTCTCGCGAGAGATGGTGATATATCATTCCCCCAGTTACTGTTGTACTCGCACCAAGATGCAAGGCGTGCGCAGTCGGCGCAGGCAGTTACCTGACCCAGTCATCCCCGACGCCGGCGGTTCGGAGGAGATTTGCGATGATCCCACTGACGACGAAGAGGTGGGAGGTTCTATAAAACTGAGTGGTCCAGCGAAGAAAGCTATTCAGGCCCTTACACTTTATTGAGCTCGTACTGAAAGCTGACGACTTTGATAGGCCACCGTTACTATGGCATTCCGCAAGGCCTGCAACGTTCTGGGAAAGGATTAGCCCGACCCTCAAATTCTGCGCCTCAATCCAATCACCGGGGAAGAGTACCTCACGCCCTTTTTCGATTTCGACGTTAAGCATCCCGAAAACGACGCTATATTCCGCGCGGTGGCTGAACAGGTAGATAGGCAGATGAAGGTCAGTTCACCTGACTTCAACGCCACATCGACTCACGTATGATAAGTCATCTCTACCGGCCGGCGTACCAGAAAACGCGGTCTGGAATCTGCGAACACTTATCGCCATGGCCAAGGTATCGTTCCGGGGATTCAAGAAACAGCGCAGACCCACTGTGGACGCCGAGGCGGCGCGTAGGGCGGCGGTCAATGAACGCACCGCTCGTCATTTTCGGCGTCGACAGCAGGTAAGTATATCCCGAAACATTTACGATATATATTCTACCCACCACGCTCTTATTAACAGAATTTGGAGCACATCAAGTCCCAGATCCAACCATACACCGAATCGCGCGGTATCAATCCCGCCGTTCTCGAGGACATGCTTCACGAGCAGCACCTCTCCGACGAGGCTTCCGGTCCGGAAGATGAAGAGCAGGAATCGTTCGCGGTCTGGAAATTGCGCATGGCTGCGAAATACGGGATTCGAGACCTCTCTCCCACCGGGTTGAAGAAACTTCAGTTTGTGGAGGTTCTGGAATGTCCGTGGCGCTCCGAAAAGGTTTATTTTGCTCATCTATCCGTGATGCGGACACTGATGACTGTTGATAGTACTCTCGGATGCTGCACGACATGCAGTCCATGTGGGATGACTCGCTGACCGCGAAACAGCGCACAAACTTCAAATTCTTACGGGTGCGAGATACGCACCGTGTTTCCCTCCGTGTTCCCACTATCGCTCCATTTGATTTCGGTATTTCCTTCAACTGGTTAGATCGGTATCAAGACGACGCGGACGTTGGCCCATTGTTGATTGATTGGAACACTCACGGGAACCCCCAGGGCTTTGAAACATGGGACATAGACTGGGATCCAAAGGGCTCTGAAGCTGGGAACGCAGAAGGGGCGAGTGGACGGTCCGAATCCAGTTCAATGGTTCGTGGAGGTTCAGGCGAGTAAAGATTTGATTATTACATATTACACCCGACACATTCGTTCGTCAACCTAGTAGTTTTTTATCTTGAATGCGAATGCTACTCAATCGCATCCCCGAATCCATACGCAGCAAGCGAAGTCGGAAACTGGACAATGATTTAGTTCAGCCCCCACACAATTACGAATGAGTCCCATACTCGGTCCATCGTTGTCGTGATCCAGAGCAGGGGGTAGTGAATGTTACTCTTCCACGAGCAATTTGACAGTGAACATCGACCAGAGCCATCACAATAGGTGGGTATCCGTCATCGTCTGGGTTCCCGTAGGCATCATATTCCCATGTCTCGATGCCCACCTCCGGACTGGGTTCCGACATTAGGGTGGTACGTAAGAGAGGAAAACACACCAACAACTCGCTCCAAAGCTGTGCATTGTCCAAGGGAGTAAGGTTGGTCGTCTTCATCCATGAAACGCAGACCAAAATGGCCTCCGCCGAGTCAGCAACATTCGCCTGCTTGTGTCGAAATATATAACGGATTTCACCAGCGAAGGGCAAATCGTCGTATCGAACTTGAATCAGGGATGACCCCAACGTGTTTCTGCGGGAACGCGTGTTTGGCGTAAGCCTTCGACCATCAAGCAGCGCGTAGTTGAAAAAATCCGCATGGGGCCGGAGCTCCGAAGTCGTGGGAGTCTCCTGTCGAGGAAAATGAACCCGAGGTCCGTGTTGATTATAATATTTGACAAGCCCGAGGCGAAGGATGTCATCTTCAATCAGCGCAGACTCCTTGGCAACACTTCCAGGTGTGACACGGGACAGTGTCCTCTCTGGATACAGCAACGTCAATGGATTGTTAATCCCATGCTAAATGAAAATTACCACTGTGAGCGGCATCTTGAATTGTTCCAATAGCTTCTGCGTTGTCTCCGATTCCCACGAAAATCTTGACAAGGTCGTGCTCCAAACGCGACACCGATCCAGTTGGGCCGGGTGTTTCCGCCATCACCTGTGAGAGCTAGTACATCCCAGTCAGTATTGCTCAGGGTAAGACAATGATACGTGCAATTGTATTTATTGCCGTGGTTCGATGAAATTCGCGGACCATCGAAACTTCAAGACGCCCGCCAGTCCAGTTGTTGCTATTGAGATTCTTCAAGACTTTGTTCAGTCGCTCCGTTAGAAATGCCCAGAATCCGTTCAGAGGGCCATAATCCAATACTTGATCCGGACAGTTCACGGCCCAGTGGTGATTGGGTTTCATGCGGTCGATTCCGTAGAGCTGTAGTGTAATGAGATTTGGTAAATTTATTGGCGTAAAGAAGTGAATACCCGAGAGAAATTCAAAAGATAATCTTGCAACAAGGTCTTGACTCTCGGCAGCTTGTCTGGGCGAATGGAGCTACCGACCAGGATCTTCAGCACGGCTGAAAAAGCGAAGAAATTTCCTATCTTCTCCGGACTGCATGCGTTGGAAAGGCTGTTTAGGTGATCGAGGCTCTGGATCGGACTGACTGCGAGCCTCGATCCCAAATCCTTTTGGCCTTATTGTACTCGTCAAGACGGGAGGCGTAACTTCGATTTGAGGTACGAAAGTCCCTTTCAGCCTCCTTCAGGAAGCGATCCCAAACTACCGGAATCTAACGACCTTGATAACGGCAGTGCAATTGCAAAAAGAGAGGTGGGTACCATTATGGCCCATGGACCCGTCACTGCGAATTTATATTCATCTGCGGTAAGGCAACCACCTGCTGGCTCTCCAACCCGTAGTGGGAGCCGGCCTGCCCACAGCGGAGCCTCAAACTTACAAGAATCAGTCAACAATACCTGATCAATTTAATAGTACGCACGCTCTCAAGGAACTGATGTATCTCGTTCAGTTCGCGATGATAGCTGGCTGTATCGCCTCGTAAAGCTCCAGTTTTGATCCACTGAGTGTACCACTGTGTCTTTGCTATCCCTGAAACACGGTGAGATGCTTGATTGGGTACGTGGAATTCACATACCAAGTAAGAGATTGTGCATCGGGTCGACAATTGTATACTTCACCAGATCAAAATATTTCAGACGCGCAAACTCTGTCCATCTGACCCCGTGGAGAGTGAAAGAAGCGCTCGCGTTCGTCCTCCGTTTCCAAATTCCGGTATTGTTCGCACAAGCGTCTATGCTTCTCACTGTTTCGAGCAGGAAACTCTGAAGATGATCGATATTACTCAAACGAGTCACAACCTATACATTCAGGTTACCATTCATCAAAGATGCATCGGTAAAAAGTTCCGCTTGCGACACCGTGCATTTCGTGCATGGGGAATTTATGTGCCCGTGATCGGCAAAGCCACAGATCTTGACCATTGCCGGATGGTCTGCAATAATTCCAACCAGGACAACCCGAACGAGAATTCCTTCAGAGGGTATCAGTAGAGGTAGTAAGATTGCTGCTTGCCTCGTACCATTCTGGTCTTTGTCGGTTTTGACAATGGTACCGTTCTCATACAAGTCCAGGAGGTCACTGACAAGAGGTCTGAGGTAATTCTGAAGTGCCTCAGCTGTTGGTTCCGTGGGCCCTGGGAGCATCCCACTCAGGATAAGGTTTTCTGTTCGGTAACTGATGCGTCATCAGTACTAGTATCTAGGTATGGAAAGAATGAATCACATACCGGAGCGAGGAATCCAAGTTCTGGATACAAAAGAAAGGACACCAGATGAGTGGCTGGGACCGTAACTGCTGGTCTTACGACCAAACCTAATGAGATCTGTTAAGTATGCGTAGGAATTCACAAGCGAACATCGACTTTACCAATCCAAAGAAAATGTTACCCCCAGTCTTATTTCCTGTGCAGAACTCGGGCCAAAGAAGAAGGACCGGCCGTCATGACCTTTAACCGTCTTCCACACATTGGCGTCCTGCATGCAGCATAGTTCCCCAGGAACCTGAGGGCGCGTCTAACCATTCCAGGGCGTGCCAAAAAGTCCTTGAGCGCAATCGACAGCAATTGCATTGGTGCAACAACGTGCGGTTCCCGAGCGACTGTGGGAGTATCCTCGTCGTCTCCTCCGGTCGTTCCAGCCGCTTCTTCAAGCCCCATGCGGTCGAAGAGCCGACGAGGAGCTGGTCTGAAGATTTCCTCGTCGCAAGTTGGGCAGAAAGTGTCGGAAGAAATCTGGGGGTCGAAGACCCTGTAGCAATGGAAGCAAATGGGATGAACAGTGAACCGATCCTCAAGGCCTAGCCTTGAAAAAACGGTTTTCAGTGTGGTTGGCATCCTCATCGCCCCAGAAAAATCGCCCATCAGAGCGGTAAAGATGAATTTAAAGGCGGTGAGAATGAGTGCGCAAGCACGGAATGTAACATGATGGTGCGTGTGGAGAATCGCGACAAGGTATATGATTCCACGCACGTACCAATGCGGATGCAGATTGTTGCGGATCGTCGTCAAGGGCTCAGAGTCGGACCCGTATTGGCTGGGTGGCCCTCATCCTTGTCCATATCCACTATAGCAGTGGTGGTGCTAGCAAAGGTCCTTGACGGCGATGCAACAGAATTTGAGAATGGTGAGCTAGAGTGTGCGAAAGATCTCACTGATTTACAGGCGTAGCATCAAACACGGCGGTTGACGGTCTAAGATATAATTGAGAACCATCACAAGGAGATCTGAACAAGGAATTTACTCTGGAGAAGCGATATCATGGCTCGTAACATGTTGGGTGCGAAGTCCAGATGCGGACAGCTTTGTGGCGTCGGCGACCTTTCGTCCACGCAATGCCAACAACGTCGACAGGTGATGGCTGGTATCTGAAGGACGCGTGTTGGTAGACTCCTCAGTTCTTGGGGCGGCACGACCGCGACCGCGCACGGCCATGGAGCGAATTTCTCCGGTTGAACCAGACATGCGGATTGAGTGAGATCGGAAGCGAGCGCACAAGAGAGAGGGGTAGGCCTGTATTAAGAGCTTATACTCGCAGCTTATATACAAATCTCGTTCCGTAAATCTGCCGCAGGGTTACGAGTACTTTACGTAGTAAAGTGATTGTTCTTTTCATCGATCGGATCCAGGTTTTGAGTTGGCGAAACTTTATCAGTGCGTTTTGATGATACTAATGAAAATAGTGGCGGTGGTCATTAGCTTTTTGAAGTCTTTTTAAGGCCTCGATCTAATGAATTTAGTGATGATGTAATCTATGCGGACAGGGTCGGTTCGAATCTGCCGGTTCAAACCGTTTTTTTTTTTTTTTTTTTTTTTGGAATATCTTTTGCCAGGCAGACGTCGCTGGGTGGTCAGCATTTATATAAGAGCTATTAACGGTATTTCAAAATGGCTCTATAAACATATACCTTTGTCTTATGTTGTGTGTCTGTGTTCAATTTAATATTTTAGTGCAAGGCATTTCACCATCCGACTGGGACTATTTCACCAATCCAGTGGCAAGCCTGGCCAGGACAGCGTCCGGGCGATTGCAAGCTACGACCAATGTCGGCAACCCCGCCATTCCAAGGGTCATGGCAAATCGGTCAGGAGACCAATTAAACCCGAACATGCCGAGCGGCAAACCCTGGCCAATCGGAGGCCGCTTTCGGCACATTCCAGCCCTTGGAATGACCGATTTTTCCCAGAACTAAGGTGCGAGATTCAAATTTCACTGTTCAACTTCAAAATCGTTGAAGGCAAGTTGAAGGCTTGACGCGTCTGTCTGGGAGAGACTAGATGCAACACGCAGACCGTCTGGAGGACTAGAAAATCCTATGGGGAAGCAAATGATCCATGTTTCCTTTATGCCGCAGATTTCCTTCTCCCTCTTTCCACAACAGTAAACATGTTAACAAAAGTGTGCGTGAGCCGCGACTCTCTGTGTCGTTCTTAGCAACATCCTGCTGCCGAAACGAAGCGTAGGGGATTCCGAATCTTAAGCCGACCCATCAGTAACAGGGTATTCGGGGGGAGCCTCCCGGTCATCCCACTGGCGATTTTGCAGTCGCTGATTCAGCACCGTGACCAGCTGTTCTGTGGGTATGGCAGAGGCGCGAAGGAGATCCACCTGGGCATGCTCCACTGCGGGTTCAGAGCTGTTGGAAGACAGGTTCGTGGGCCTCGTTGCGGGTTTCAATTACTGGGGAGTGATAACGACCCCCGGCAGAGCGTTGTTTCCCGTGCTTTCCCCCTGCTCGCAATGTAATTGACGGCAGGCCAGGAGATGCTACTTGCGCTGTGAAAGGATTAATCCCAGACTCGCGAAGTGGTGCAGTGGTAAGACTTTTGGAAGTCCGTGAATCTCGGGCATGGAGGCACGATAAAGTTGCAAGAATGAGACTGATTGCAGCAACTCCGCCCAATGCCCCACCGATAATGGCTGCCAAGTGCGAGGATTCCTTCTTTTGGGCTACAGAAGATGGGATTCCGGAAGAGGTGGGAGGTGATGAACTGGCTGTTGGTGCAGCAGTGGAGGTAGCAAGCTCATCATCATCCTCAACGCCTATCGCATTGATGAGGACGGCGAGGGCCATGGTTTGATTAGCCCCCGAAAAGCTGGCGCTTGCTGGCCCCGTCCAGGAGCCCGCGTAGACATTGCTCCCATCAGAGGTGGCCAACTCTGTAACAGCATTAAACTGGATCGAAGACCTTAATCAACTTTTTGTATTTGTATAAACCTTCTGTTGCTACATACCTGAACCGCTATGTAATCCCCGATGTACTCGTGCATTGCGGCGCTTGTGAGATTGCGCTGATATACTGCTCCCAGTCCCTGCAGGAGGTTTGTATCTCCGGTTTGTCCTGAGGTTTCTTGGGTGTGAGGCAAATAAAATGGGGCATCGGAGGAAGAACTACCGTGTACAGCAACGATTCCATTTTCGTCCTGCCAGGCAGTATTCGGAATTGCGGCAATGAGAAGATCGTGAAGCCTATGCGCAAACCCTTAAATCGAACACAAGTCAATTGACAGGCGGACTCACAGGTTCTGCATTGACACGTTGTTCGTAAGTGAGGTGAGAACCGCAAGTCCCTCAATCATCAGCCCGGATTCGAAGGGCGTGGTGTCCGAGAAGACCTCGCAGGGAGAGTCACTGGCGCTCGCAGAGATATCCGGCTGGACGATGTTTCTGACATTGTACAGGTGAGAACGAATAAAATTCGCCGATTCAGTTGCCGCTTGGAGATATGACGCATCCAATGTTATTTCAGCTAAAAGAGCAGATAATCTTGTGGATTCAGATAGTAGCAAAATTAGCAGGGCGGTGAATGGCTGAACACTGTACGTACCCGAGGAAATATCTAATGCACATTAATGTGAGGGTGGGGGGCGTCGAGCAGATCGTACGCACCCGGTGGCATAACCTTCAAGTCTGGAGTCGTTGGGGCCGTCGTTGTACTTGACCATCAACTTTAGCACCAATTGCAACCAAAAGACCGCCACCTACCCATGTACCTCCAACCATAGGTGCTGGCGCAATACATCAGTAAAGATGCGCTGAACAGTCGGAGACTCGCTGACCATTTTGACAGACTTTTGTAAGCGTGAAATTCTTCTCGGCAACCCTCCCTGCTGCGATTGTCTTGAGCTGAGAGCGTGAATTTTCTACCACGCCACCAGGACTGGACAGCGTAATCCAGAAAGCTTTGCTTTTTATAGGCAGTGTATGCCTTCGCAGCGGCGTGCCCGAAAGTCCTAGACGCAATATGTCTCACTCCGTTTGCGTCCCGCCGAAAGGAAATTGACTTACAACCCATCTCCCGTCTAGGAGGACGGCATGTGAGAACGAACTCGAGTCGAACCAAGTGAATGAACTGACCCTACCCAAGATGTAAGTTAGAGGGGCATCCGACATGAAACCACACTACTCACAGTGTATTGGAAAAATTAGCTGCATTGCGCAGCACGATTTGGAAATACTGGTCCAGTGCACTCTCATACTTTGTCTGGTTTGTCGCAAGGTCAAACAACGCCAATTGAGAGTAGAGGTTCCCTGTGATTGCGAAGGGGTCGGCTTAGGATAGCCAAGGAAATTAGGGATGGCTGCATTCTTGTTTTAAAACCAAACTCCCACCTAGGAATAGACCGTCTGCACGGAGTCTGTCAAGGGCAGTATCCAATGCCGCGCCGGCCAGGCGCACTCGCTCTGCCCGCAATGTCGTGATATTCGGCTGCTGTGCACCACGAATGTAAATCAATTTCCATTGAAGGGTGAAGGAATAAGAAGAGCGGTACCCGCCAAGACGGGGACGCAATTTGCGACGCCGCACGAATAGCGGTGAGGAGTAGGATACTTTTAACAGGGAGAAAAGAGACCATCGGGAGTGTCTAGTGCTGGGGTTGTCCTAGAGTCTATGTTATAAGTACACAACCATCAAGGACCTGTCGTGCTGAACGAGACTCCAAACAGCGACCCACCCGGATACAGATCCAGAATCAACGATGACTACTACGCTACTATTGTTGGACTATTCCATCCGATGGATGGCGCATGACAGAGATGGGGGACTTTGAGAGGCCAGTTACCCTGATCGATCCACGTACATTCAGGTAAATCAAAGGATTCACAGCCGGCAGTAGAATGGGAATGGATGGAGTCAGAGGGCAGAAAATGCCTGTGGAGATCGCCAGCACATACCGATGTTATGAGTGGTCCATATTCGCCTTTTCGGCCAACTTTGAAGCGAAGCAGTCGCCAGGAAATCACCGCAACTGTAACAGCGTTAATCACACGTAATCGATAATGAACCAGAATAAGAGGAGTGACGATAACCGGAGTGTAGCCACAGCCGAATCCCAAGCGATGAAATTGACTGTCTCCGCCGTTTTTGATTGGACCCAAGTTAGTTGTGATAAGCTGTAGTGGCTCTGAATAGGGCGCAACGCCGCTCGACGCCGATCTGTTGGCTGCGTCTCGGGTTGTCGCTTGTTGGCCGGAACTTGGCCTGGGTCGCATTTTTAGCACGCAGTGCTGTTAGATTTCATCAGGACTGTCCAACCCAAGTATCGGTCACTTGAGATTTTGCGGTAGAAAATCAATTGTCACCGTGGCGAAATTATTTGGATTAAGGATATTCCAAAACGATGAAGCTGGACATGAAAACCGCGTGCAAAGGCATGACCGGCGTGGTACGTAGAATGCTACACCGGGCTCAGATACATCAGACCCGGGTAGTCTGTGATGCCGCCCAGTCGAACGGTGGCAGGAAATCGGATCAACAGGAAATATGAGCGAGCGGATAGAGGCATTGAGATGCACCGACCAGTTCGATTCGAATCAAAGAAGCCAGGTACAGACAGAGCTTGGATGGCTTTGAAACGCGCGAGAATTTGATCTCGGACGATCGCGTCTTCCGTGTTGCCAAACTTCAAGTCGTCGTGTTTGTGATCACCCCGAGTGCGGAAGAGGTAGGCGCGCAGCTGTGGGCTGATGCGGCCTGTGCAGATAGGTGCATTTTCGGTCTACATTCAGATAGAGTTGGACAGCCGATTTCGGATTCGCTAGAGAGCACATGGAGCAGCCGAGGATCACCCCATGGAAAAACGTGTTAATTCAAGCATCAAAAAAATGGATCGAGATAGACAGAGGTGTAAGATTTTCCAGGGCGTAAAGACAAGAATTGTACAAGGCGGGACGTTCTGAGTGAGCATTTCTGCCGAATCGCCGATATGTTCGCCAGGTCCTTTCCTTCAGGATGTGAGCCCAGAGAAATAGAGCAAGACCCAGACCTCCAGCACGCCCAGAATGAGGTACAGAGCAGCAGCCGAGTTCCGGTCTGGAGAAGATGAGAGCAAGAGAGGAGTGCTGGCGTGGCAGCGTGGGAGCCATCATGATTTCCGTCCTCAATCTCCTCTTCTCGCCAGACTCCAGCTTTACTCAAGCTCGTTCCAGCTAGCTCCTGGATCGCCATCCCCGGGGACGCGCGGACGTTTTCTTACCCTAGACCTCACCACCTGCCACGACACTATCTGCTGGTGTTTGCGGGCTTCTTTGGAATCCCAATGTCCCTCGTCGACTCGCCTAGGATTCCAGCGGATCACGCTGTTAGCTCACGGCCCAGAATTCAGTCCACGTCCCTGCACGCTTTCATACGGTACTTTTACCCCCAGCATGTCACCAAGGCTGCGAGACTACCCGGAATTTGTCGCTGCTTCGCGGTGCGGGTGCGTTGCTCCTCGGTGCTTCCACGTTGACGCTCATCTACGTCTTAACCTCGATTGCTGTAGCTCCGGGCGCGTCACGCACGCTTCGCCGATGGGCGGCGTAGGGGACTTGACGCGGCGCAGCGCAAGAAAACGAGGAATTCTCTACTTGCGACCCTCCACGCTCTCCGTGAGTTCTTTTTATCATGCTCCGCGTTCCCTACTAACATTCTAATTACAGTGTGCCCGCTCCCGCATCGGATCGTGGTGTCTCGTCGAAGCCGACACGGTGCTTACTCCCTGTACGTTTCATGGCCCAGCCCTTCGACATGCGACGTTCCTCCCGGGTTTTCTGGCTAATTCGCTCGGCTTTCCCCCTCGTGGGGACTCGAGCACGTCCGACACCGAGCACCTACACATGTCTCGCCGGCGCGCTTCGTCGTTTGCTGTCGTCCTCCTTGCACAATGCACTGCCTCTTGCCTCACTGCCCTTGACGTTCTCGCGTGTTCACCTGCGATCTCAAGCAAGATGCCCCTGCGAGCTGCCACAGCGAGGACGTCCCGAGAGTCTCCCCGGCATCTGCAATGTGCGTCCCTTACCTGCATCCCCGCGCCACCGTTCACGATCTCCGTCCTTCTAGCCCCGAGCTCCTCGGCTCGTCGTGTGTGCGCGCGCACGACGCGTCTTCCTTTTTCCTCGCACAGCATATCTCTCCGTTCGCCCGCTTGCACTACTATCGATTCACCCGGCATGCCCGTGTCCCGCTCCTAGTCACCCATGTCTTCGGTCTCGCCACCGCGCCTCGCCATCTTTGATACGCCATAGTTGTGCGTCTCCGCCCGTTCGTCTTGCACGTTTCTGTTACACCACGTACAGTCTCGGCGGCTCCATTGTCACGTTCCCGCACGCACTTTGTAACTTGGAGGCCGACCAAGAGCTTAGTTTCTCTGGCAGAGTCCTCCGGGGCAGCGACGTCTGCCAGCGCAAAGATTTGTACGGTGTCTTCAGACGGAAGCGCGAGTGGGAGATGTGGGGTTGCGGTACGCGGTGTAGCGTTTGCGGCGTCGGTGGAAGAGGAGCCGGCCAGGTGCAGCCTCTAGAAGACGGCGTACCGTGACTGACGAGGGGACGGGACGCGTAGTGAAAAATCGGTCATTCCAAGGGCTGGAATGTGCCGAAAGCGGCCTCCGATTGGCCAGGGTTTGCCGCTCGGCATGTTCGGGTTTAATCGGTCTCCTGACCGATTTGCCATGACCCTTGGAATGGCGGGGTTGCCCTATGAGAGACAACGTCTTCCGCCCGCTGAGGTCCTACGAGCACGACGGATTGGCGACTATCCCGATCTGAAGCACATGATGGTCAACCAAAGCCTTTCTCTGGGAGAAATCAACTTACTTGAACGAACGTGTGCTCTGCGTCTTCGCATTAATAAGGCGACCAATATTAATACAAGGATAACAAGAGCTCCCACGGCACCGCCCACGATAGCAGCGATAGGCGGTGCTTTGGAGCCCTGGGAGGGGGCCAGCGAACTAGAGCCGGATGTCTGTGGTCCATAGGAAGCAGGAGGGCCCAAGTTACTTGAGACTAGGAAGTAATCAATTGCCGTCGAATCCCCGGTGAGGAGAGTGACATTCATGGTGTGGTGACCAAAGGGTAGCACAGATGAAGTAAAGAGTTGATTCTGGTTTTGGGATTGGGTTATTACTCCAGACTGGGAATCCGATCCATCAATGACAACGGATGCCTGCAACCCTTTCTGGCCGGAAGGACCGAAAAGTGAAATCTGAGTCCCTGGACACAGGCAGTAAGTTACATTCAATAAAGAAGATAGGTGCGCTCACCTTCAAAGGAAAGAACAACCCAAGCCCCAGCTGACTTGCTGACGTGCTCATTACCCTGGAGGCTGCTGTCCGAGTCGGTATTAGCTTGCCAATCCGGCGAATAGGCCAAGCTCGCGTCGTTGTCGTCAAACAACACCGTTTTTCCAGTAACAGATGTTGTGTTGTATACGAAATAATCGAGGAAGATGGTCCGATCCAACGAATCCGTGGAAGAGTCCTGGTCCACCGTGACCACAAGCTGGTGAGATGCGTCCGCCAAGACAGGGGATGTCCAGAAAAGAACGTTATGGATGGCGTGAGTCACTTCAGGGGCCTGGTATGAACCAACCGCCACACCATCGATTGAGAACTTCAGTCTCGATTGCCCAGCGCTTTCTGCTATGGACCCATAAACACTGATAGACGTTCCTGAGTTTTAGATTCAACGGTATCAGTGCAAAACTGCAGGCTTAATTAGCCAGACGCACCCTCAAACGCCAGCGTCGCTGTATCACCCCGCATCGCAGACGCGTGGGTCGTTAACTCAAACTCGTGAACTACCCCCGTCACGGTCCAGCCGCCGGGCGAATTGTATTGAACTAAACGATCGCTGTCATCGACCAGGACGTTCATCGTGGTGGGGGGTATTCGGGAGAGGCCAGAGAGTCCATTGGAGACGCGAAGCTATTTATATGTCAGAACATTGACGAAAGATGTTACATCGCGCAACATTGGAGGCCTGGATCGCACAACGTTAACCTCCCGAAAATAGCACAAGGGCCGGAACAACCGGCAGGCGATGTGTTAACTGGGAGCAGTGGACATAAGCAACGTGAACTGTGTGCTGCTTAAAGGCTGTGAGCTGGTACTGATATCGGAAAGAAACAAACCACTATCCCCACACCTATTGTGGTCCAACGATCCTACAGACTGAAGACGAAAGTCCCGTGTGGTGGGTGTGAGTGTGGTACTGTAGTACTGTACTATTACGACCATTTGTTCACAGCATGTCACCCGTCACCTCAAAAGTTCACTGGATAAGGTCTTCATTTCTCGGCAATCACGCGAAAATTACCATAAATGGCAATCCGGCGAAAGCCGGAGCGAAAATTTTGACGTTTTTCAGCCTAATTGGGCCCCGAAAGTTCAATGTCACCGTCACCAGGGGCAAATTAGTTCATGTCACGACCCTCCGTCACCCGTCACCTGAATAAATGGTCGTAATAGTACAGTACGTTCAATTCGTAAGCCCTTTGAGGTGTGACTTCGCATCCGAACTGTGGTTTTCGTATGAGACCCGGTGACACATGCTCCTCTGCCGCCAGCCAGCATGTTACCTCAGGCGACACGCGAGCTGCTCAAAATCCCGGGGAATCTCCTAGAAAAGCTTTTTCCAAGCTCGCAAGAGGACAGGATGGGCGCGGGGCCTGAGTCGTAGGTGTGGGTGCCGATGGGAGTAGGTGGGCGACGATGTCAATCAACTGCGCGATCCGTCGTTGTCAATCAACTGTCCATCAGCGGATGTATTGTGGTTACATAGAACAATGCCCCGCAGGGCCGGATCTAGCACTGACTTCCCACTTGCAACCTCGTTCTGAAGGCCGGATCTGCTGCTGATTGGTTTTGGCGCTTGGTTCCCTCTCCACGCCCAGTTGTGCGTCTGGGTACAGGTGACAGCAGACATGATGCCGTTCTTTCCTTGTTCTTATTGTCCGCTCCCTTGTTCCCATCTGGGTTGCGACAATTTCCGAGCTTTTCTGATGTTCCGCTGCCGTATTGTTCGCGTTACGTCCTGGACGTAACTCAAAGCTCTTGTTCTCCCATCCCAACCAGCGAAACCTGGACACACTGGCTCACACATGTACCCACAGGCTGGGTGGGTGGATCTATTTCTCGTCTGCGCCGCGATGCCGGTGCATTGCCCGTGTCCTGTGCGTTACGTTCTGGACGTAAAGCCCTTGTTCTCCCATCCCAACCCGCGAAACTGAATACTGGTTGGACACACTGACTACAGGCTGGATCTATTTCTCGGCTGCGCCGCGATGCGGCGATGCGTATGTATTGCCCATGTCCTGTGCGTTACGTTCTGGACGTAAAGCCCTTGTTTTCCCAACCCACGAAACCGAATAACTCAAGTTCTTGTTTCACATATGTGCCTACAATATACTGCAGGATCTATTTCTTCTGCGCCGTGTTGCCGATTAACCGTTCTTTAACGAAATGCCTCCTCGGCTGTGCTCTTACCCCATGTGATTACCTCCATTGGCTATTCGTCTGCTCAAATAACAGTGCATCTCTTAGCACGAGGTTATTTCAACACCCTCTTTGTGTCACTGCGTCGCGTAAACCTCGTTGCTGTGCACTTATTCCTGTTTGAGTCACATTTTCCAATTCTACAGACCTGTGGTGTGGAAGGGTAGGTTGGACCGCTGGTCACCTGCCTCATATTTTATATTTCTGTACTTACCTTACGGTACACCGGTCCTCGGACCGGTTCTTTGTTATGTACGTACACATGTCTAAACATTACCCTTTTACACCCGAACCACAATCTCCGACGCGACCAGTGCACCGAGTGCCCCACCGAGGGCAAGTCGCCAGTGAACACAGTACACCCGAGCCCCAGAATATCACCCCCTCCGAGGTTTTTCGAGTTCCACGCTTACTACACGCCCACACGGCATTTCCCCCATTTCGCACCCGTTTTCCATTCTACGTGTCTACAACATTACGAGACCCATTCACCCTCATCCCGCTTCACCCGTACACCCCATATCCGGACGACTGACCCATACTTGCTGTCTACCAGCACAGAACTCAGTTCTTCTTCAGTGGGATGACTGTCAACTGTCGACAACTACACAGATTGGGATGTTTGAGCTGCAACGGCAGATCTCGTGAATTGCCAGTGCGCATAAATTGCGTTATCAACCGTTCTTTAAGATTTTACTCGTTCGGCGGTGCCCATCACATTGCACCTGCTGCGTTTTTGCTCCATAAGGCTTAATTAACCCGCTTTCGCTTCCTCGTGGTCTGCTACGGACTGTGCTTATAATCTCTGTGTCTCTGGCCCTCATCTGTCCGGTTTGGGCTTCCTCGGCTTTCTGGCCAATTTAACCTCTCGCCTGCGCTTTTATACCTCTCAAAAGAGCCATCTGCTGTAGCGCCATTTGCTTCCCCCTTTCCTCTTCCCACCATCCCCCCAGCAATCCTCGCCCAGCCGCCTCCTTTGCGATGAAAAACTGTGGTTTTGTGCACCATGACTTTATGAAGCTTACTCATCCAACCTCATCTCCCACCACATCTTAATAATTTGGTTTGGCATCGAGGCCCTTCAAGTTCGCAAGCCGAAGCAGACACTTTTCTTTCTTGAGAGTTGGTTGCCCATCGACTAGAAACGGATCAATTATTCCGTGCTCTGTGTCCATCCACCACGAAAGCTCGACTCAGGGGTACAACACACAAAACCACATCGCGCTCCGCCGAACGACGTCCTACAACACCAGCTGACGATCTACAACACTGTCCCTCAACACATCAAGTGCATTCTGACATCTCTTGCTTTGCGTCCGTCTTCCTTTCTTGCTTCGCGATCCCTCTTTTCTCTTACCCTCCAATCGCATTCGGTGTTGGCTTTCATCATTGGGAGAACAAGACTAACTAACGCATTCGCAAGCGGCAGCATCTCGCTCGACCTGCGCGGTACGACAAATGATGCGCTCTACTTCGTGCTCAGCGCCATACAGGCAAACTAGGGCTTGAAGCCATTCGGAAGGTGTAATCCAATTACGTGAGTAGGTTCACTTTTCTGGTGCAGACGAGGGTGGGGGCTGCGCGTTCTGGAGTCCGTCCTAATTCGAATGCCAGGAATGAACCAGCATGATGCGAAGCGCGGGGGGTGTGTCCTACATAAGCTGAGGTACAGCAGTTTGCGGAACTTAGGGCGCAGCTCATTTTTTATCAAATTTTAATGTTTCCACCAGGATGGCCGCTGTAAGCTCAATTCCCAACCGTTTCCCTTGAAAGTATGACCGTTGAATTCGCATTTCCATTCCGGAGGGCATGGCCTCCTCAGATTCTTTGATGGCGAATCCAATTGCCTGGGAAAATATCCAAGTTTTGAGCAGGATGGCTGTAGTATGAGCTATATTTGTTCGATTGGGCTAAATTTTTGATACGATGAACTCACATGTATTCCGGAGGGCACCAAATACCGGGATTTTCAATACAATCTGTATATTTGATATAGTGTACATTATGACAATGGTTCCAAATGATAGCAAGCATATATTGGAAGTAAAGGTCACATTGAAAATCCCGGTATGTCCTGCCCTCCGTAGTACTCCCAAATACAACATAATCAAAAACTAGGTCAATCGGAAAACTACACAGAGTATGCGGCATGTCCTGTTCTTTGTAAGTGTGTTGAAGAACAGGACATGCCGCCTACTCTGTGTAGTTGTCCGATTGACCTAGTTTTTGATTATTAACCGTTCTTTAACGAAATGGCTCCTCGGCGGTGCAATAACCCCATGTAAGCTTATCTCCATCATTCTTTCCTCTCCTCTCGTCCTCCGAGTCTTGCTTGGCATCTCCTTTGGCATTCAAAGATATCCCCATCGCACCTGCTACGGACTGCGTAAACTGGGCGCGGCACATTTCAACTAGAGCGGAAACTCGTCTTCATCCATTTCAGTCAGGCTCTCATGAGAGCCTCCAGGCCGAGATTGGTTTAATTAGTCGTTCAAATGATGTTCAGCTGACCATTCCGTAGTCTCGGCCGCAGGTACACGTAGTTCCTCGCAATGGTTTTCAACCTGCGGCAGCGTCATTCCCCGATAATTTTCCAACCATAAATGGAGCTGAGGGCGTCGCCCTAGCCTGCAATTCTCCGCTCCCTCTGCCCATCGTCCAATTCATTATTGTAGATTCCCATGACCCGCGGGCTCACGGGTCAACGATGCAAGTTCTGTCCTTGAGTTCACTGTTGTCAAATTGCGAGTTTCTGGGGACCTCTTGAACTGCGGGCTCCTAATGATCAACAATGTCAAAGCATTGGGTGTCTGTACTTTCTCTGCTTTGAGTCCATCCATGCCTGCAGCCTGGTTCCAATGAACTGTCAAATGCCTTTCCGAGGATAAATGACGCAATTTACCAATTCTTCGAGCCGGGAATCCATCGCGCTCTCTCCCTTGCTCTAATTCTGGATGTGTTCTGGTTTTCTCGCAGGCCGCGGACTGCCATTTGTCGTCAATATCTCAATTCTGTCCTCCAATTCACTGGTCAACATTGCTAGTCTGATCATTCTGGTTATCTCTCAAGTGACAGGTTACTGACGGGACAATCTCAATTCCCCTTCTCGGTTAGATATTCCTATCTGCTTCTTGGTCCCTGTTTCAATTTCAGGGATTTCTCGACCTCACGGAACCCCGAGATCCTTTGATGAAGAAACTTAATTCATTGGCCGGGAAGAAAAACTTCGGGGTTGTCCTCTCTCTCAAACTCTTGGGTACCACAAATCGAATATTTTCCGTTTGGACTTCGCGACCACATAGCGAGAACTCTGTGTCCCCAACTTTGCCCAAATTTTGATTCTTCCCTTCATCCTTCTTTGCGCAACTGTCTATAGCTTACATCTGAAATCACGTTGATTTTTCCATTTTCCGAGTATGCCGGAGCGAAGCGGCGGCACATCTTGTGTTGTATTTGGGGAGTACTACGGAGGGCAGGACATGCCGGGATTTTCAATGTGACCTTTACTTCCAATATATGCTTGCTATCATTTGGAACCATTGTCATAATGTACACTATATCAAATATACAGATTGTATTGAAAATCCCGGTATTTGGTGCCCTCCGGAATACATGTGAGTTCATCGTATCAAAAATTTAGCCCAATCGAACAAATATAACTCATACTACAGCCATCCTGCTCAAAACTTGGATATTTTCCCAATCAGGCAGTTTGATTCGCCATCAAAGAATCTGAGGAGGCCATGCCCTCCGGAATGGAAATGCGAATTCAACGGTTATACTTTTAAGGGAAACGGTTGGGAATTGAGCTTACAGCGGCCATCCTGGTGGAAACATCAAAATTTGATAAAAAATGAGCTGCACCCTAAGTTCCACAAACTGCTGTAACTGGGCACATCTGTGGAATCCACACCATGGCATCCTCCTCGATTTTCTGAAACAGACGACTCCCAGCCTACTCCCAAAACTAGGTAATTTTACCACCCGATGCTCCAAAGGCTGACGCAGCTAAGTAGATGGCCGGATGACTGGAAGGGGTTTACAAGCTTCAATGGCTCCATATATTACACCTCCGACGACGCGAAACTCCTGACCACCGAGGATGTCCGCAACCCACGTAAGTATCTGCAAGCTGGTGCTCGACGTCTACGACACGCAATGGGAGTGGTTCGAGGATATTGACGTGGACGACGCAGAGATGTAGGTTTTGAATGTCTGTGTCGCGCTGATGGTTCTGTTAGCATCGTGGAGTCTTGGCGAGACCTATGAGTACAGCACAGACGGTGAGTAATACTATATTATGAGTCGATGTAGGGCTGATTCGGGATTGCAGACCTCCAGCCCGAGCGCAGAGCAGCATTTTGGGACTACTTGTGGGAGTTTCCGATGCATCGCAGATGCCTTCCTGAGCACTTGGAAGCTGTATTCACCGCGGCACTTACATCCGTTGTGAATGGTAATTGCCCTCTTGCGACCGAGGAAGCACTGTGTCACTGATTTGCTTTTTAGACGGTGTTTCACTGCATTCAGACCCTCCGCGGCCCATGGTCCGCCAGAGGCGTCGCGGCTGAGCACGACCGATCCAAGGGCGGACATAGTCCGCCGCAGTCTGCCGACATGTTCCCCCCAATTTCCAACTCCACAGCTGGTATTCAAATCGTCGAGATACTCACCAGAGACAGGTCTGAGTCCAACACCCCTTCGCCTCCCCCCCAATGACACATCACGTAATCTTGCTGGCGTGTGGGTTCAAGTCAGGGAGGCGGGATTCTTTTTCACCATCAATTTCCATGTTGCCCACAAGTTATTCTCCTTGTAAATGCAATGATAAATACTTCATAAATAATGCTTCTTTCATAATAGATACCTTACCCTCACCCTAACCTCTAATCCTAACCTCTAACCCTCTAACACAAACCCCTAACCAACACACAACACCGATACCCGGAGTTCAGTGCGCAGGTGTGACGAGGAGCTGGGGCTGTTCTCGGCACACAGGAAAGTCGGGTGGTCGAACCGACAAGATAACTGGCATAAGGATAGAATTGACCGAAGGCCTAACTACGTACACCTGGTATTTATACTACGATCTTGTGGCTATATAAATACTGAGGAATGGAGGTAAAGAATGTGATGTGATGAGTGCGAGGTATAGTCCATAAGGCGGTAAAGATAGTGATAAGCACAGGGGAAGGGAAGATAAGATAAAGAGATAATCAAAACGGTGTACCGACCAAGTACATTGAAGAAGAGAAAGGTGGTCCTGTGGTGGACTGAGGTCGTGTCTAGGTCGTGCTGGCAGAGGTTTGAAGTGTGCAGAGAAATAACGAGGTTAAATGAAAAAAAATGCCTCCAATGTAAAAGAATCAGTAAGCTCAATCAAATAAGAAACTCAGCTCAATCTTGATGTAATAAAGGTGGATTCTGGCGAAAGTACTCAGCAAAGTGGATTGAGTGTGGTGGCGGTACGAAACAAAGAGGGAAGGTGACGTAAAATGAGGGTGTAGCCAAACATACGATAATAATGTGTATGTAAAAGAGTCTGTGGTACGAACCTCAGCTAAAATCCAACTTTCGTCCAACAAACCATCCGGGAGCTATGCAAAGACGTTGATTTGTGTGCTCAGGACCTACGTTAGAAACATGAACTAATCAACCACTTGTTGGTTACACGGTGTAGAAACAGTGCTATGACTGCCAGAAACAGCCGATGAACCATCCAAGCGATCTTAGATACATGTTTCCAAGATCCCGACGAGTTACAGCCCCTAGTACAGGGCCTTGTAGAGGTTGTAGGAGGAGGTTTCAGATCTCAGAAACTGAGATTGGAGCAAAGTGCGAGTAATACACGTTTCAAGACACATGGAAACAGAGTTTCCAGGCAAGATTTAGATACAAGGCTTCTCAGCAGATATGTAGAGGACGTTATGAAGGCCCAACTAGCTAGTTTATAGTCCAGTGGACTCAGGTGATTGCACGTTTCTCAACAGGCAATTGCGTTGATAGGGCGTGTACCAAAACATGCATGAAACACCAGTTTTTATTTCATTTTGAACCTATTAGTGGGCAGAAGTGAGGCATTAGATTATGGGCGTACACCCTCCCTGGGGTGGTAGGCTACACTATTGATGGCCGAAAGTCAGTGTAACAAACCAACTATGAAGGATTGAGTAGACTTGACAAGGCAGCCCAAAAGGCTGTTACGTCCTGACTATGATATTCTACACTGAGCTATAGATGGTGGCGGTAAGCCATTATCTTATGCGCTGGAGGTGAAACATCAGGGAACTACTCAGAATTATTGACTTGCCATCTCAACGGCCTCTGAATAGTCTGATGACTATTAAAACAAGATATGCGAAGTCAGGATTGGTACAACCACATTAGGGCCGGCAGGGATATAGCGCCGCGCCACTTTGTGTATAAGGCCAACTGATTAGATTAGGATGAAGACTTGTTACCGAGTTAATCATCACTGTGGTTACTCGGGCAGATCTGACCGTTAGAAAGATGCGGGCCTCGCATCAAGGATTTACTGATATGATTGATGAGGATCGACACTATAGCATAGCGCCGCGCTATGCTTTACTAGTCACTGTACTGGTCTGCCAGTATAGCGCCGCGCTATACTTGTCAATCTGCTTGATATTTACTATACGTTCCAACTGAGCTTGTGAAGTGTGGACTGATAGAGAAATTGAATAGAACTTGACTGAGACTGACTTGACTAGTCAGCAATGACAGACTTGCTCAGTCAGAAAGATGGAAACCAAGACAACTAAGCACGTCTTATGGCGTGCTAGAGAAATACATGTGGACTAGCCCCGGTAGCAGGTCATAATACCCATGGTTGAGAATGTCTTCTACGCCATTGGCCATTCACTACTCGGGCTCCCACCCTTTATTGTTCCTATTCATTCCGTCTATCTCCTTTACTTCTCTCTGAAATGTATAAAAGCCAGCTGTGTACTCTGTATTAGCCAGTAAACTATCCCCCAGATATACGGGCAATATAGTAGACTCTAGATTTGTGATAGAAATCAGATATATTTGCAGACGCACAGAAAAGATTAAGAGATACGGGACGTCGAAAAGACTACCAATCGCATTGATATAAGAGCCCAGTTCAAACCTGCACCAACCCGTCTCCTGTAGCAGCGCTTTAGGCCTCCAGGACTAAGACTTGTTGTGTAAATCGTACTCTCTTGTCTCCTGTAGCAGCGCTTTAGGCCTCCAGGACTAAAGACTAGTTTGTGCTAGTAGAAGTGAAACCGCCGCCTTCAGTGTAACTGTCTGCGCCTTAGCCCAGCGTCCACCTTCTGTGTAACAGCCCCGTTTCGTTGATACCGCCGCCGTTCGTGCAGCGTTGGTTGATATTGAAGTAGTGTCTGTCTGTTGATAGTCTTCCCTACCTTCTGCTTCTTGGCTAGCTGCCAGTAGTGTTAGGTTCTGCCGCTCACAAAGAAACTGAAGACTTGAACAGTCTAAGGTTTAACTTGAGTCTTGATATCCTGTTGGCGTGAAGTCCCTGCTATCCTAGCATAACTCCTTAAACCGCATAGTTGCTATTGAAACAAAGCCTTATTCCAACCTTGCACACCCTTTTGACGGGTGATACGTACCCTACCTCCCCGAACACACACACACGAGTATTAGGATTAGGATTAGTGATTTGTTTTGGTTTTGGTTGGTTTGAGTAGAGTGACTAGTTCGCTTTTCTCACTAGTCAATCCATTAGATTTCACGGCCACACCCTAGTGCACCGTTTCAGCGTTTCCAGAGCTTTCCCCGAAGGTACTTTCCAGACCCCGCACTCAGCTACGTTTCCAGAGCTTTCCCTTGAAGGTACTTTCTAGACCCCGCATACAGATACGTTTCCAGAGCTTTCCCCGAAGGTACTTTCCAGACCCCGCACCAGATACGTTTCCAGAGCTTTCCCTGAAGGTACTTTCCAGACCCCGCACTCAGATGCGTTTCTAGAGCTTTCCCAAACCAGTACTTTCTGAACCCCGCTTCCACACAAGTTTATAGTCAAGTAGACTCAAAGCAAACAGGTTTATAGTCAAGTAGACTCAAAGTTTATAGTCGGATAGACTCAAAGTTTCCCAGTCCCTTTAACCGAATCCAACACAGTCAACAGAGTCTAACAATTCCAGGCCAAGGCCCAAGTGCATTTCCAGAACGATATATGATTCTGAAACAAAGAAGATCTCAATACAATGCTACTCTATAAGAGTGCGCTCGATTGAGGGACACCGATCCACACCCAGGTGCAAGCTTACTGCATGGTGGAACAACAATACTGCCCAGATCACACCCTGGCAGGTGGATACTGGTCAGATTGTGCCCAAGCGTAGACAGAAACGGCTGCTAGCAGTGGGGGGATCCTGTATCCATCGTCGAAACACCTCCAGATACTTATACAGATGCCAAGACCACACTTACAAACCCAAAACATAATCCCAGTGAGTCAATTGTCCGTTTATCCGTCTCTTTAACCGTGTTTCCGTCGGTTGTTCTTCCGAGAATCGCCTCCCATTGGTTCCCAAGAGCGAGCACACCATGTTCCCTTGACAATTACATAGCAGAAACCTGTCAGCAACACCCTTGGATTACTCAGAGGGTGCGCAGATCACTGATAGATCAGCATTGCACTTGCTCGACATGTTTCTGCCTTCTGCTCAACCCTCCCCTCTGTTTCCAATGCAGCACTTGATAGTACTCCTTTGTAGCTTTCAGGAGATACCCATTTCTGAGGAACTTCCCAAAAAGGGTTCTTGGAAAAGAGCCTGTGAACGTTTCTGGAGTTGTGATCTGGACCTTCAAATAGCCAATAACCTGTTTTGGTGTATCCGCATTTGATAGAAACCGGCTACCCCAGTACCCGACTCCCACTCGTGACCTAACACGACCTCTAGACGTCTCAAAACAACACAATACATTGCCCAACTCCCATTCCCTTGACCTGTTTCCGTTGTTTAAGTGGATGTTGGAAACAAGTCAAACGAAGTTCCTTGACTTGTTAATTGGCTGCACATTCCCCTACAGTTTTCAGGGTGAGACTTGCCAATGGATGTTCTAATTCCTTAGAGCATCCACCCGTTTCTCTGTGGTTCGCCCAACAGCTACCAGGAACCAGTACTGTTATATAGAAACAACAGTTACAGTAATAAGTCTGATCAGAAACACGCAAAATGACGTGTATCTAACCATGGCCCATTTACTGGCTTATCAACGTATAGGGAGAGCATGTCCCCCCCAAGACGTTGACGAGCAGGTGCCCAAGCTGCTGCCGGCTCAATCCCCAGCGTAGTCCGAGATAGCCGAAGACTTGAGTTGAACTCGTCGCGTTGGTGGTATGTAGGAGGTAAAGTAAAAATTCTGTGGATAATGAGATATCTGAGTCAGTAGTGGTAAAATGAGCATGAGGGAGTGTGTGTAAAGACAAAACAAAACTTGATCCCGGTTTGCTGAAATATTTGGTTGGAACATGGAATTGGCATGGGAATTGAAGGTGACGTGCGGGACAAGTCGCACTTCCACAACATGGTTCAAAGTAGTAAGTGTGGGAAGTGTTCCATTACAGCAGGCGTGTTGCGCTCACCCTAACTCCTCAAAACAGGGTCGGCATGGCGGGACAAAAAAAGATCAAAGACAAAAAAAAAAAAATGATTACTACTTCAAAGGATTGAGCTCTGAAGACCGCCAGGATTACCTAATCAGTCAGCTGACACAATAGTTACCACTACACCAAACCATCGATGAGGAAAGACAAAACCTCTGTTAGCACATGTGAGTGCTGGACGAGATTTCCTTTTTAGGGATGTCATTGGGGGGGAGGCGTGTGTCCGTCTCCGAGTCCTGCATGTCCTGCCAGCTGAGTGATGTCACATTGTCACATCATCGGCCGATCTCGCCGATACAGCCGATGCCTCGTTCCATGGGGTGGTAGTGATGATGAATGGATCCTGCGATGGATCCATCTGCCCAGGAGTTGAGCAGCAGGGGGAAAGGGAGGGCGTGTGCGAGTGGGAGTCACCGCTGCACTGATGCGATAGCAGCGCCAGGGACGATGGAGTACTCAAAAAGTCCTCATCAAAGCTCGAGTAGATCAATTGAATTGCCAGAAATATTCACAATCAATGAGATTATTCCCAGGTGCTAAACATAACATAATACGAAGGTCGGGGATACAGGGCAGGAGAAGTCCAGCCAAGGTAGGCAGGGTTTGCCGAGATCGGTCAGAGGTGGGACACAAAGTGCGGTGTAGTCTGCCGACCTCGTCTCGGCTCATGGCGGTATAGCGCATCTGCCGCGATCATCACGGCAGACTCTGTCGCGGCACCTCAGCTCAGGTGCGTCATGGCGGTGCAGCTCGGCAAACTGTGCCGAGGAATGGCCTGAATGCAGTGTTTGTGATGAGATGGGTGTTCCGCTCGACGAGGCCCAAACAAGGTGGATATGGCAAGTATACCAAGACCTGAAAGGTTCGAGCTGTTCTTTGCCCTCACCAACCACTCACTGATTTTGTTCTCAGCCCTCTCTGCGCAGGATAGTAACCTGGTTCTGACACTGATTTATCACATTGGGTGAGTGATGGTCTCGATTGCCTCAGCGCATGATAAAAACCGTGGCGCAGCAGCAGACCAGGTGAATGAAAGCTTGGACAATCTCGGTGTCCGACTTCTGTGTCTCTGTATAGATACGCAGACCCGGGAAATGTGATTCTTGTGATTTTCAACATACTTTGGGGTCAAAGGCTTTGCCCATCTTCACGGTCTTGCTTGAGACTGTGCCATCAAATCTCGGTTATATTTTGCTCACTCCTTCGCAATATGTGAAATTGAGCTTCATATACTTGTCCATGAATGTGGTCAGATCTTGGCTCATGTTCAGCCGACCATATTCGTTTTATTGCTATCAGCGAACCACCATTCTGGAGCGACATTGAGAGGGTTGGGCACGTGACTGCCCTCGAGGGCAGCAGCTTAGTCAACTTTCTGGCACAACTTTTCCATTAAGTAACTGATGTGCTCACCGAGGCTCCCTTTCGTCTGCCTTTGAGTCGGTATTTGCCTAACACATGGTGGTAAATTAGTTTGGTCCAACCCATCCAATGAGCTGGTATGGTTGGCTTGCATACTGGTAGTAACTACTAGTAAGGAATATTAAAGGAGGAGAGGTTTGAAAGTTTCCTTCATGCAGATATGGGGCATCCCGGATGTTATATCTCAATCACCTTCCTTTTTGGGACACCAGGATGAGTAGTCCCAGTCTGGAAGGCCACCCAACGCCTGTTGCGTGTGGGCACTGATGTTGGCTGTAAGGGTGAAGAGCACCCCACCAAAGGCGGGCTCACCTATAGATGGTACTGGTAGTTTCGACGTTGTCAATGACAGAGGGCACTGATGTTAATTGACAGTGGGCACTGATGCACATGCAACTGTGACCACAACCCATCAGTGCAATCAGTCACAAAATCTGAGCATAGCCACTCGCTTAGGCCTTTACGTACAGGGTACTGAGGCTCTGGGCATCATCGGTAACAGCGAGCAGAGATGTTGAGCAATAAGAATTGGCCACAGCAATGAACACTCCATTGGTGCTATAGATGGTACAAGTAGTATTGGCACCCCACCAAAAAAATATGCCACTAATAGTCTTGGCATCATCGGCAACAGTGAGCACAGATGTTGAATTATCAAGCATGGCAGACAACAGTCCTCACACAGATAGTAGTAGTAGTTTTGTATGCTATTAATGGTAGGTAGTGAAAAAAGTCTTGGCACCATTGACAACAGTGAGCTCAGTGATAGCATGGGCGGCTAGTGGTCTTGATGCTGTTGACAACAGCGAGCACTCAATATGTAAGTGTGACCATGGTCCATCAATGCCATCAGTCACAAATTCTGAGCATAGCCACTCGCTTAGGGCATTACATAAGGGTACTGATGGTCTGGGCATCGCCGGTAACAGCGAGCAGAGATGTTGAGCAATAAGAATCGGCCATAGCAATGAACACTCCACTGGTGCTATAGATGGTACAAGTAGTATTGGCACCCCACCAAAAAAATATGCCACTAATAGTCTTGGCATCATCGACAACAGCGAGCACAAATGTTGAATTATTAAGCATGGTGGACAACAGCGAGGACCACACAGATAGTAATAGTAGTTTTGTATGCTATTAATGGTGGGTAGTGAAAAAAGCCTTGGCATTGTTGACAACAGCGAGCTCACCGATACTATGAGCGGTACTAGTGGTCTTGATGTCATCAATGACAGGGTGCCTTGACAGTGAGCACTGAGGTTGAGCCCCCAGTGGTAAGGCATTTCCGGAGTAGCCGAATGGGGAATGATCTTACTTGGGTACCCAAGTAAGGGGTGAATATAGCTAGGTCAATGGGTCTACATGTGTGTACACTGTAGACCCACGTAGACCCACGTAAACACAGGTAGCCGACAGCTCGATGCGGTGCATCTACCCCATGTAGACTCACCTAGACACACATCAGACAAGGTTGCCAAAGGGTGGCATAGATCATGACGTAGACAGAGGTAGCTGAATGTAGCCGAAGATCACTGCATATCGACATATGTCAGATAAGGTAGACACACATGTGCACCGGAGTTTGGCCCAAATAAATGGCGACCACTATTTGGCCAATACTTGATGTATTGGCTAAATATTGGCCGAATATTGGGCCCCAGTATTGGTCAACCGATATTTGGCTAGTACATCCAGTATTGGCCGAATATTGGACGCATGTTGACCGCATAATTCGCGACTTTTGTGCACGTTTGGATTTAGAGATTTTCGAGGGCGGTGCGGGTGTTACATCATCTGAGTGGCTCTTCTCCTACCCTCATCCCACCGCGACGGGGTTGCTCTTTCAAACCCACCTTGCACCCAATCACTTAGAAACTTTACACACTTATTCATGTCCTATTCCTGCTTCTCCACGCCACGCGTTGGCCCGAAATCGGCCCAGCAACGTCTCCCATAAGCAATTTCAATCCGGACGCAGCACACTGCTCCAACACACTTCAACAGCACTAATATGCATCTGAGACACTCCGTAAGCTGACACACCTCTCTGCCTCCAGGAATAACTTCCTGCACACAATGGACGCAGTTGCGGTGCGACTTGATGCCAATGGACATGTACACAGTGCAAGTGAGGGTTGGGGACGTGGTGTGGGCAGTGGCGGGGCACAAGGTGCGTGTCCCTTTCTGTGCATGGCGCCCCATAGTTCTTCCTTTCACCCCCATGGTTGCACACACGCACAAGTCGCAGCTGTCGGCCTCATGCACGACCGCCTTGCCGCCCTTGACTCCCTGCTCTCGAGCACCACCGCCGCCCTAAAACCCCTACGGCCGCATGTCCATCGATTCGATGTGCTCGGACCTCTCTGTCGACACTGCCACCGGCGGGCGCTCCCCAGCCGGCATCATCCTCACCCTAAAACATCGCCTCCTCCACTTGCGCCTCTCTCCACTGCGCAAGGTTGGCAACGACCTCTGCCGCCGCCGACCCCGAGTTCATCTTTGCCCATGGCTCTGACGGTGCGCTGAGTGGTGTCCTCGACAAGTTCTTGCAGGAGTTTGGCCGGAGTTGTGTGTCATCCACCTCTCGCATGCCACTGAAAGCTCTCCTTACGTTTTCGCGCAGCTTCCTCTCCAGCATGCCCCGCATCGCGAACAGGACATACATCCCATCCGACAATGACGTCGTCTGCACACGCCTCCGGACAATAAATGTCCAGGAATGATGCATACGGTTTCGAACAGGGTGCGTCCGTCTTGGCTTCACTTCGCTCTTCTCACGGTGGATCCTGCTAGCGCCACAATCCTGATACCGCTGAAACGGTGCACTTCTTATATGACTAGGAATAGCTAATTGATAGGTATTGCGAACAAACACCCAAAACAACCAACCACAACCAATCTACCTCCAAAGATCTAAGTGCTTCTCTTTGTGAGTTCGGGTCCGGGCCGTAGTATGCGACCAGCAGGTTTGAACAAACACAAGTCTGATTTATAGGCTTCTAACAACACACTCTACAATGTACTAGCAATATGCAACCGCCAACAACAACACTGCTAGGAACCTAGGGATGGTCCGGGGGTCTGTTTATATGGGGTGGATACAAGATGGCTGGACCGTTAGGTCGAGAACACCAGGGCAGAGTATGTAGGTTTGTGAAAATCCTCGCTAAGGGCAGCCCCAAAGACTACTGAGGCTAACAACAAAGGACTTCAATCTTCAAACGGCAAGACTCTCCTTAACCGCCGACCTATTCCTTAACCAAGAACAGGAACCTTTCCGCTTTTATTGGCACTAGTTCACTACAAGTGTCCAGCTAGCGACCCAACACACTACGACAGTGCTTCCGTCTATATCGGGGTGAAGGCGAAGTAACTGACAAGTTATAGCCAAACTAGAGGTGGGGGCACCTAGTCTGTCTTCTTCTTAGTGAACGGGCTCAAGTCAACACGCAATCCACCTAGCAAGCGATCCAACACACTATGACAGAGCTTCCGTCTTGTCAGGGTGAAGGCAAAGTCACTAGCGCAAACTGCAGCTGGGTCTCAAAGAGAACACCCTTGTTTTATATGTGGAGGTCTAGGACCAACAACACGAAACCCTCAACTTAGTCACTTGATGTTTCCAGAGTCCACAGTTTACTGATTCCAATATAAAGACTACTACAAGTGAAGTTCGGTATCAACCTCCACTAGCAGCCTGAGTCCACTAGCACCAGCTTCGTCCAAAGTCTGGGGCGTAATGTTCTTAGACCCTAGTCTATCCTGTGCTCCCTTTTATACTACTAGGTGTGAGTTACATGTGAAAGCGAGCTGAATAATACAATAAGCAATATTAGATGATAGGAAATACGGTCAGCCAATGAGACGACTGACGTTTGGGCTTGGGACTGGTTTGGTATATGCCAGGTCAGCCTTGCTGACCAGCTAGTGTTCAACCGTGGGTATATCAATGGATCCTCAGCCCTCCGTCTATGCCGAGCACCCCTTCCAGACCAACCGGCGATGTAACCGGTGGTCTAGGTCATCTCTACTCTGTCAGAGCGTCGATCTATTACATCTAGGCGACGCAGTGTTGCAACCGACATCAAATGGTCATAGCTCGTTGGTCAGAACATCGATCCGCCCTCCGGTCATCAGTACAGGCCGTACGATCGTCCCGAGCTCCATTCCAATAGCCTGCTTGCTATTCCCCTTCGCCCTAGCTGCCCAGATCGGGCACTAGCCTCGTGTTGCTTCTTCTCTTATGTTGTGGTATGTCTTTGTCAAAGCCCTAGCCGGTCACTAGTCGGGTTGTTCCGCCTATCACCGTCTAGTTTCTTATCTAGAGATTAGATAGTACCACCAGTTACTGTGCCGAGCTTCCTAGCTCAAGATGTAGTCCCCTAGCTGCACTGTCATCGTAGATATCCATCTGCTAGACCCTCGTTAGCTCCGTCGCAAGTCATCTCTGGACTACTAGAGTCTCCTAGGTCATGTCTCATGAATGTATAGGCAGTGGTTTAATCCCTGGGTGTTTGTACACTCAGCTAGCAGCTAGCACGTCACACTAGTGCCACCTCGTGCTACAGTCAGCAGTTAGGGCTCGCTCTGACTCTCCTTTATATCACCTAACAAGTGGTCTGTGTACTAGCTGGTATGCTAGTAACAACAGAAGTGCTAGTTGCTTCCCATTGTATAAAATACTGGTCATAGGAAATTGCAAAATTAGCCCTAGATGCCGCACATTTATGTTACGCCATTTCACCGCATCTCGTCTCAGGTAGTGAGATGCATCCCGCCCTTTGCAACCATCAAACCCGGAGAGGCGAGTCCCACTGCACTGTGCCTATTCCCTTCTCCTCAATAGTTCTCTAGGTATTCAAAATCGAATGTGTCGGTGCGTCTCATCAATTAGCTTTCTGTCTTGACACCTACTTACATATGTGGGATACAGCACACCATTCTCCCGCTGCAAACCTGCACACAGCTGCGGCGGACGCAGCACAGGCACAGGCAAATCTAGAGGCGGACCGCTCTGCACGGGACAAGCGAGGGCGGCCACGGGTCGTCGCTCAGTTGTCGATGTAGTAGCTCAAATGAATAAATAGGATTATATACAATTCGAGCGAGCATGCGCGAGGAACGCGCGATATAGGAAGCAAAGCGATATTAACTGTTCTTTAAGATTTTGCTCATTCAGCGGTGCCCATCACGTTGCACATGCTGCGTTTTTGCTCCATAAGGCTTAATTAACCTGCTTTCGCTCTTACGCAGTGTCCCCATGATCTGCTACGGACTGTGCTTATAATATCTTTCTCCTTCCCTCAGCAGTCCAACTTTGGCTCTCTCGGCTTTCTAGCCAACTCCAACCTCGCCCATTTCTGCGTGGACTGCGCTTTTATACCTCTCAACAGAGCCGTCTGCTGCACTGCCATTCTCTTCCTCTTTTCATCCCCCCACCATCCCCGCAGCAATCCTCGCCCAAAGTACAAGCTCATAGAGAAGTATGTCAGTCTCTAGCTCCCCTCGCTCTGCAACGCATCGAGCCTAGGCCTTTCCCTCTTGACTACAGGTTTTTCCGTCTGCTCCGCCGGTGACCATTGCCTGATAGTTTTCATCAGGTTCAGTCTGTGTCGCTGTTATATCTCCCTACCGCGTCTCTTCTTACTACCCTGTGTTTGATTTTTTTTTTCGTTCTTCCTGACGATGAGCTATCAGTTCAAGTGGTTCAATTTTTTTTCTCACCCTCCGAATTATCCCGAGTGCTAATTTTTTGGGTGCGCTACACCCTCTTGCATGGTCGCATCACTTGACTGACATGGCACTGAGATTTCTGTGCCTTTTTACGCATTCTGCGGTATTAGCTAGCGATCCAGAATAATGGATGGATCCCAATGGCTCGAAGGAGACTCGCAATCCCGTCTGCAGTGAGTTTTCCCATTGCCAGGACATCGTTGGTTGACGACTTTCCAACAGGGCCACAAAAGCTCCGGGTTCCTCAACGTTTAAATGCCTCGAAAAACAGTGTATATGCTTTGCTGTCAGGAACGATGGTGGGCGATCCAAATGATAATGCTAATATCGCTTTACACACTGGTGACTCAGACTTTAATGTGCACGTCAATTTTGAGCCTCATGCTTTCGAAGGCTTCCAGGAGCCTTACATCGCAAGCTGCTAGGTGGGAATACTCCACTGCACCGACTGAAACACTAACTGATTCAAATCAGCGTAGTGCATCTTTGGCCGGCCGACATTTTTTCTTCTATCTAGCGTGGGTTTTTCTGGCTTCCCCGCGTGCGGACGTCGGGCAATCCGATCAGCCCTCTTTGAGTACTGTATGTCATCGCGGCGAGTTCCTTTCCAACACGGCTGACGTACCTCCACAAGGCTTACCACGATGTCCAACTTGACTCTCCTCTGCCCTGAATCGACTACAAGCGCCGGTTCTATTTTTATTGAATGTTCGCATTCGTGGGAGCCAACCTCATGTTAAGAAATTGCGTTTGCTGACATATTTTCATTAAGCCTTGATCTTCCACTATGTGCGCGCCGCCGCTGACGTTCCACTACATCCATGCAATACGGTCGGAGCACATCCCCAACACGTCCGATGTTCTGGACTCCTCGCGTGGGACGAGATGCGTCGTTGGTGCGTTACCTGCCATGTTTCACTCTCCTGTAACCATCTGAACGTTGACTTGATCTTTGTAGTCTAGAGCCGCTCCGTCCACGTAGCGGTACCACGACATGTCTACATTCACGCCGCAATTTTTCCTGAAGTTTTCGACAACCCCACGAGGTAAGTATCAAAGTGCTCGTGCTCAAGGCCAGCATTTACAGTAAGTGGTTTGACGGCAATGGAACTTAAAGTTCGGTCTATTTCCACCCTATGTTTCGCTAGCTTGCAGTTGCGGCCGATGGGGGCGGTGGGTTGAGTGAATGCATTGAATTTTTAAATGTACTCCCCTGCCGACCAACGATCAGAGACCTCCGCAATCATTATGATTTAGTTGATGATGCTTCAGCTGCATCAGCCTGCACTTATGCCGGAGCGAAGCGGAGGCATGTCTTGTTAACCCAACCGAGGCATGCCGTGCACCCTTAGGAAAAAATGGCTTGCCAATATTCGGCCAATATCTTGCCCAATATCCTGCCAATATCTGGCCAATACAACGTATATTGGCCGAATATTGGTCAACCACTACTTCGCCTATATTGTGCCAATATCCTGCCAATAAAACATGTATTGCCCACATATTGGCTGCCATCTATTTGGCCCAAACTCCGGTGGTGTCTACAGGGGGTGGGAACGCAGTGTTTTATGCAATGGATGTACCTTCTCAACTAGAAGCTTTTTATATATAAAAGTGCCGTCTACGTCTGAGAGAAGCGTAAGCACTTCTTGTTCTACAGTAATGATACAGCCGTCATTAATGAATGCTTTGTCACGCCCTGAAATCCTGAGCTTCTCCCAGACCCTTGGAAAACCTGACCCCAATGTTTTTCAGGAAGCTATAACAATTCAGTATGTGCGCTCAAACCCAAAGTGGTCGGAACGAAACGAACCCTACAAAACCCTTCCGACATTTTTCAGGAAGCTACAACAATTCTCTGTGGGCACACAAACCGAAAGTGGTCGAAACGAAACGCACCCTAGCGTCGGCGCCGAAGCAGGAGGCGAAGAATGGGCCTGTGTTGTCTGAGCCTAAGCCAGCACATTCGACAATAGCTAGTTTTGGGACCTACGTTAGGTTTTGTGTTGGTGCTTGAGCCTTCCTTGTCTTTTCCTGTGCTTATACTTGGCCCCTGTGTTGTCGGCGCCGGTGTTGTCTGCGCCGGTGTTGTCTGCGTTCAAGCCAGAACATTTGGCAATAGTTAATTTTAGGACCTACCATAAGCGTTGTGTGGGTTCTTGAGCCTCTCTCGTCTTGTCCTGTGCTTGTACTTGTATGAGTGTCCGTTGACCCTGCGCCTCCTCCTGCGCGCCCTTGCTGTACGCTTCCACCCGCTCCGCTTGGCCCCGCACCCTTCGTACTAACGCCCTGACTTTGTCCCCCGATATGACTGCCACTCGATGTTGCCACTGCCGGCGTCGGCTTCTGGGAGATTTCGCCGATTTGGCCTGGTCAACACAAAAAACAAAGATCTGCGCAAATGTATGAAGCGTACATTCTCCTCCGGTGCCTCGCCTTTTGAACCCCCCGGTACATTCTCAGGCGTTGGCGCCGCTTCTCGGTCACTGCTAATTCCCGTACTATTACCAGCTGTTGCTGATGTCACAGGCCACCTGTCTGCCTGCGTTTCTTTAATTGTCAAGGTCAATTAGGGTTGGACAACACGTGAGTTCAGACATACCAGAGAGGGGGGGTTGCTCTGTTGCTTCTAATAAGATAGCCTCTGGTGAATCTGGTCCCAGATATCTGCTGGAATGGATAGTTGCGAAAGAGATGAAATTAGGAGAGCACACTAGGTGTGCATCTGCTACTTACACCTTTGGATTTCTGGGACGAGACTCCGAGTGCTACCCATAGCTGAACTTCTTAAATTGGCTGACTTCGATACAAGAAAAGTTGCATCTGGAGTCTGTCATTAGGAGATATGTGTGATATAGACTGGCGGGCCAACCATCTTCTTCTTCAATGGTAAACTGATCATCTATCCGTTGCAGGAAATCCGATAGAGTTGTGATATCAGAATCCTACCACCAGCGTACATATCAGTGCAGAAAATATAACTTGGAGAGTACACACATTGCCAAAGATTTCACACCAGTCATCGTCATGGGTTATCACAACGGTCACATTCGGGGACTGAGTATTGAGTTAAAAGGGATTTGGCAGAGCAAAAACCAAAACAGGTTCAGAAATACCTTGCGGAGAATGTATTCATTGATTAATTGTGCAGGATTGCAGACCTAGGAGGGATCAGTGAGGGATCCCCTACGAGGCTGGAAAGGTGGCACCTTGAATTTAGGAGGAAAGTCAGATAAAACAACCTCTGGATTTTGTTCACCATGGTGTCTGCCTCCAGTTGGTGCGCCCGCTCTCCAGAAATTGAACGGCCATGGTAAAAACAACGATCCTTGGGGACCGGCGACGTGAAAGCCTCCATGTCTGTCCAAACACAATTTAAAATCCGCAAGGGATGATGTTTCTATGGTCACAGTTCCGAGCAGCCTGCTCCAAAGTCCTGTCCCAAGGGAAATGGTCCACCCGTGCAAGAATATAGTTTGGTTCAGAGGATCATTACCCCATAGCGGACGATTATAGCATTTGGACTGGGAAGGATTTTTCTGGCCTGAGACGCCAGCCCAACGGTGTTGGTGAGGGTTATTACTATCCGCCTTGAACGTAAGGCTGAAATTCTGGCCGTTCGCGTAGTATGATGCCATTCCCCAAGATGACGCTTTTTCATGCCCAGTAATGAGATAGAGATCCCCGTTCGCAAGTTCACGTCCCAAAGAGTCGTAAATATGTTTGTACCAGCTAGCAGCATGTTCGGCTACATATCCCCGCAATGGGGTCAATTTTTGGAGCTTCTGCTGGTGGGCCCCATGCGGAAGGGCAAGAGCCGCTCCTTTAGGACCATTGCAGTCGAAAAGAAAATCGCCACCCGGAGAGCTACACATAATACAAGGGTGAGTATTACCACATGCACATGACCATATTCCTTACCGAGCATCACAATCCTGCCTTCGCACAGTGAGGGACGAGACATAGCTCCCTGGCTCATATTGAACTTTGGTGACGTCCCTGGAGTTATATCCCGGTCGCATGGGAAGAAAGCCTTCTGGGGTATTATTTGCATTGATGGGGTGTTCAGGAGGAAGGAAGATGTTAAAGAAAAAATCGAATATTCCGTCTGGCGTGACAGTCCCTACATCCCCGATTGAGACACCATGTCTTTGGGACTCCGCAGGGAGGCTTTCTTGTGGTGTCGGTTGATAAAGCGGGAATCCGCGATCCTGACGGAGCATCTCAGCGCAGTAAACCTACTATGTTGCCCAGTCGTTTCGTACTACGAAATGGTGGCTGGGGCTGTGACCCAGCCACCTGTGCCACAGCCACCAGTTTGTGGTATGAAACGGCTGGGCAACATAGTAGCAAACAAAAGCCCCGAGTCACTCGACACGAGACACCAACGGCTGAAGCTCATCCACAAGGTCTCGAGAAGATTTTACAGTGAATTTGAGCGGGCAGTCATGCCTTCGGAGAGTTAAGCCAGAGGCTTCCACGCGCGCTCGTTGGTGACATGAAGGAGGGAAGTGAGATAGATTGTGATTGCCGACATGATGATCAACGCCGAGGCGCAAACTCTTCCTTACTTCGCACCACAACCTTCGCGGCGCATAGCTCTAACAAATTCCGCGTAGTGCCTGTCTCGCTGAGCCACCCAGAACCTATCGCCCGAATGAAACGGAGTGATGCAGGAGAATCAGATGCAGCGGAAAAATGACACGTACTTCGCACGAGATGATACCGATTTGCCATCAGACAAATATCCATGCGCATAAAGAAGCGCACAAAGATAGATCTGGGGTCGACCTGGATTCGAAAGAATTTGGCGGTAATACTTATGCGGGAAGTCGGGAGGTTGGAAGGAATAAAACGTATTAGATCCACGGCCCAAGAAGGAATGAACTGGTACCAGCCCCAAGGTTATCACAGAAAGCGCCAAAACGACAAAAAAAAATAAAGAAACAATGGCCGTCGATATCATTCAGGCGCGGGGACAGCGATGGATCGGATGGATTTGGGCTCGTCTGTGGAATATGGAGAATTCAGTAGCAAAAATATTGAATCAGGGGAGCAGAATATAGTCGTGGAGAGAGTGAACGTACCGGGTCAAATAGAAACGCTGGCTTGCTTGAAGGAAGTAACGGACTAAGAAAACCTCTTTATTCAGGTTATATCCGGGCCCCCGCCCGCGGGCATATTTTATACAGCCTCAAGCACCCGTGCCAAACGGGATAAACGATCCAAAACGGGAGCGAGGAAAGAAAGAATCAGCAGGGTGTTTTTGGATGAATACGGAAAATTAGCGAGAGCATGGATGGATGATGGGCGAGGCGCATGTATTTATGCTGCATACCGCCAAACGCGGCACCGAAAAAGAGTACGAAGTATGAGGTTGTATTCTTGAAGCGTCTGTACGAAAGACCAGAGAAACAGTAACTCAGGTCTAGTTTCTAGAGTGCTCAGAACGACCGAATGGGTAAAGGTCGAAGACGCGGAGCCGAAGAGAACTGGAACGGAGAGAGTGCAGGAAGTAGAGAGGCCTAACGCCCGCAAGGGAGAGGTGCAGATGGTTCTCCTGGGAACACGACGAGAAAACAAGCCAGGGATCGGGGGAAAGATGAATCAGATTCACGCAACAAGCATAGCTACGCAAGCACGCACCAGAACGCGATAGTGGCCATACAGGATACTCGCCGTTGCCGGATCTGATTAGAAGATAATGAACGAGCGCGCGGTCTGGGAAGCGAGTCGGGGGTGTAGAATACTTGACAGTTTGAGAATGTGCACGCGAGAATTAAAGCGCAACGCGGGGCAGCGAACAAAACTTGATTAAATCCTAAAGACAGGGAAAGTCAGGTTGAGGGATCTAACTCGGCAGCGTAGGATAATTGCAGGTGTTCCTTGGAAAATGCGGAATGAACTGTGCAACGCCGTGCTTGAAGTGAGCCCAATCAGTGAACGATTCACCGCAAGGGAACGAACGGAACGAAACCGATAATCCAGTGAAAGAAACACGCGCTGGGAGACGAGGATTGAGGAAGTGCGAAGTCACCAGGTCACGCGAATAATCACATACAGGCTGCGCTTCGAGTCGGCCCGAAGGAGATCTTTAATAATGTAAGAAGTTGAAAGATCACAACAAGTGTATACGTACCAGGCGTCGACTACTTCCAAAAATAAATGGGCGGCGTTGAGGAATACCGACTTGGATTCATGCTTGGAACCGAGGAACGGGGTGCTGGATATGAAGCGTATGAAGAGCTAGGGTTTAGCGCGACGAAAATAGACGAGAAGAAAAAGATGGAAGGTGAAGGGGTGAAAGACTCAGGAAAACGCACTAGTGACTTATTCCGAAGACACCGTCTCCTGATGAGCGTGTTGTCCCAGAAAACGAAAACAAAAAACAGCGCGCAAGATATGCCGGGATTATATCCCGCCTGATACGCAAGGATACGAAGCGTCTTAAAACAGAAGTGCTTTCAAGTTGAAGATTCTGGGTATGAGGGGCCTGGAAATGGCAGCACCTCCACGGGCGAGAGGTTGGGACGCCCCGCGTGCTTGCATGTCCGGCGGAAATCTATGAGGGTGTGGTCGCTCGTGTGGAGGAGCGAATGTGCCACTGCACTGCATAGCACAGCGCGAAAGATCAGTCGAAGGATGAGGACGGGTGGAATAAGTACACGCACCAGAGACACTGAAGAAAGCGGCATGAAAGAGCGGCAAGGTCCGAATTATCCAGCGCAATTACAGTTTCCAGCTCAGATGGGATGGCCTGTAGGTAGTATATAGCAAGTTGACGCGTTGGACGCGTTTCTGCGCAGAAACGTTGACATTTGCCAGAAGCGCGGAACGGCGCGTCAATGGCCCGAATCTGAGGAGGAATGAAGCCAAGGACATTTTATTCGAGCAAAAAGTATTAGGAACGCGAGGCTGGGCGAGAATTGGTCTCCAGGTCCCGGGCTGGAGGGAGGACGATGGGCGTGAAGGGCAAGCTGCGCCGGTTGATCCGCCAGCCGATCAACACAGCCACTGCGACAATCTCTTTCTTCTCTCTCATCTTAACTTTGCGCGAAACGTGTCTACTCGCCCTTGACTACCATGGAAGTCATCACTCTGCCAACCAGCAGCGGTGAAGGCGGGTTAGTGCCCCGCCACACGAGAGCCTCCAAACTGCAGCTATAGCTGCGCTTCTCACTCGAAGAGCCGCATATGGGGAGGGGTATCGATACTGTATGGCCAACGCCAACGATCTACCTGGTCACGGCTCCCAGCGCTTCTCCACTCCACAGCGCTCGCGGGGTTGCAGCTCGGCGTTCGATGCACCGGGGACGCGAGTCGCGCGGTGTGGTGGTGAGCAGGGCTACTCGTGGGTGGGGGATGATCGCAACAGCGGGAATGTACGACGCAGAAACACCACTGGCCTTGCTTAACAGTCGCCTAACATACCTCTGTTCGCAAGCTCCCTACCTTTCCTGGCCCCGGCACCACCGCGCAATCGTCTCAGGACCTCGACATCGGCCTGGCTAGAGCGTAGCGCTGGTGAAATAAGAAAATAGTCATGCTATAGAGAGGAAAGACGCGGTACGTTCCCTTCCACTTCCCTTTGTGCTTGCGCTGATTATGCGTCAGCTTTGGGTCTGGGCGTCGACGCTCTCCCACACCCCGCTGTGCCGAAGCGCCTGCTCCGCTGGCAACGTTAGCACTCTCGCCATCATATGAAAGTCCCGCCCGCCATCCATGGTTTCCGATTCCTCGGTCTGCACTACATCCTTGGCATGGCCCTTCTCGTTGTGCTGGAGGGTGTGAAGACCAAGCCGGCGTCGAGTGGGCACGTGGCATCGGCGTCGCGCGATAGTCGAGCATCTGCACGCACCCACGGATGGTCTTGCACGGGGAGCCGAAGCGGGGTAGCCACGGTGGCATCGATACATGGCGCGACCCATCAGTGTGGGGAGAATCTCGTCGCTGGCGCCGCGGAGGTACCCTTCTGGCTCGCCGCGGGTATCGACTTCGGCTCCCGTATCCTGCCCCCGTCCTCCCACGTCCATCGACGGACGATGAGAATGGCACCGTTGCCCGATGCGTTCAATTCCCTGCATGCTCGTCGCGGTTTCCAGCAGCGAGTCCTCTTTAAGCAAGCGTCGACACGCGCGCCTGCCGCGAGCATTTTGGTAGGCTCGGTGGGGGATTGCTCGTCGGCCGCCTCCACCCCGCCCGGCTACACTTTCGCCGCCTTTTCTGCGTCCGGGCTGCCCTGTGTCCTCCTTGCTCGCGCGATACCCTGTCTTTACGTCCTTGCAATGCGCTGTGGGTGGTAGAGCGTCGAGGGTTCGAAGAAGCCTCAGTGGGACGTAGTGAGAGGGAGAGGCTGCGAGCCATCTGCGCGGATCACTCATCGTGCGGCCCATCCCTTGCGTAACTTGCAGCGCTGCACTCGTAGAGCATCATGAGCGGACGAGGATGGGAGGCGGGGGTGAGGGAACTGAGAACGCGTGCGCTACGCTCTCAAAATGCCACTGTCCTGGCCTTCGTCGTTGTTAATGTACTTCATTTCGCGACATCGGCGAGATATTTATTCACGACCGTCCCTCGTGTTATTCTTGTCCATCTTCCTGCATACATTGATTCGTTGTTGTATACCAAGCCACCTATTCTCTATGCGCCCATCCCACGGCATCCCTCTTGTTTACTCCGTCGTGATCGAGATTCGCTACTTGTCCCCTGAGTCCCGATTCGGCAATTATATTCCCTGATTTGGCCAATCGACTTGCGGGGAGAGCACACACACGCATAGAGGCGAGAGCATCGCTCCGATTCCCTCTCGATTGCTCCTCGCGCCTTTTTGGCAACGCACTGGGAGTGCGTAGTGAAGCTAGATTTGATAGGAAGTCTAGCAATCGAGTCAACACTGATTCTGCATTGCATCCAACTGTACTACTAGTAATGTGCTTGTTAGACGTGCTATTTGTCAACGGGCTGTTGGAGGAGGAGGAGGAGGAGGAGGATATATTATACTGGCGCGGTCCCACAATTGGAACAACCAGTGTACTTCGAAGACTTAGGTAACTCCTTGTAGGCAAAAAAAGGTACCGTATCTTTACGTAGAACACACGCACTACTGAAGGGGGGCGGAAAAACTAAACATAGCTTGATCTTTCCCGACCTGTTGTGGCCACAACAGGTAGGTTGTACGGTTATAACTGTTGGTAGTATATATATACCAGGAATCTATTCCAAGCCAACTGATTTTTTTGCGCTCCGTTCAAGTTCATGTTGTTTGTGGAATGAAATACCGTGACGCAACCGCGTTTGGGGCAAAGTTGGGCGCAGTTATCTTACACTCTCCAAGGTGGACTCGAAGACTCGACGGGATAAGACTTGGTATTTTTTGAGTAACAAAGATCAGTTCTCAACCCTCAGCGCTTCGGCAAAAAATACAGGATCCAACGCCTCCAGTGTCTTCGGGTGCGCTCAAGCCACCGACTCTGCTTGAACTATGTGCTCTGAATAATCAATGACGGGGAGTGGGTCTATACTCCACGAAGACTTATCGTTCCATCTGGTACGTTGGTCAACTCTACGTCTCTCCACTCCGAGGTGAAACTGGGTACTGGGGAGTCTGATAAACTTGGAACGAAGGATCAAGCAATGTTGGATCTTCGTCTAGACGGTTACATACTCATTTGGTGGATATATAGACCGTTGGAGGTACCGGTAGTTCGCGAGTCGAGCGACGGAGACAGGCAACACATCCAGGAAGATGGAAAGTCAAAACTTAATTTCGGTCTCTGTTGTACACAAAGGAAAAAAGAAACAAACCGTCGTCGCCTCGCATCCGTACGCCGGGAATCGAACCCGGAGCTCCCGCTTCAAATGTCCAATGAGCTACGGAAGATAGCGCGCGCGTGCACGCTGCACAACGTCCTGTTGTTTCCTAGGGTAAGAAAAGGCGTTATGTTGTTGGAACGCTTATTCGGACGCCGGGAATCGAACCCGGCACTCCCTGCGGAAAAAAAGTATCCTCAAAATATGGAAGGAAGGGTGTGCACCACACACCACGTCCGAGTATGAACAATGCGAATCAACCAAGACAAGTAAAACGCAAACATATTGAGAGAAGGTTTGATTGAACCACGGATGGTATTGGTCTTCGAGCGCTGTAGCTGAGCTGCGAGTCTCAATCGCCCGTGGTGGCGTCCACATCTCGCGGTATCAGCCGTCGTACCCGCAGTGCGAGGCTCCGGAAATGCCGGGCACGGTGGGGAGAGTAAGATCGATCGAGTCCTCGAGGTGTGTCAACGCAGGTGTGCATGCCTAGTGAGACGTGAATGAGAATGAAAAACTCGCGGAACGTCATCTACTTCACACTAAACGGGAGGGCGAGGTGCGATGAACTTGAATGTAAAAATATTCTGATTGGAAGATGATGTAAATTTTAGGGACTTCGCAATATAGTAGTTCGTGTTTTCAAAGGCAGAGTGAGTTCCTGGCTTTTAACGAACGTGACGAAACACAAGGCATAGTTCGGATTCTCTTGCTTCACTGCACACCACCAATCGCGCCTCACAAAATCATCAGGAAAAACCTCCTTTGGAAAGTTACCTCCAATTTCCTTCTGCCAAACCAAATTGGTCCAATTGGGGTAAATTTCCGCCAATTTCCTTCATTGCCCACATACCTTTGGTACCAGTGTATATATATTGGCCAAAAAACACATATTGTGATAGATACCTCTATGGCAGTCTTTGAAATGAATGTGCATGTGGCCAGGCAGCCTTTCCAAGATGGAGTTGAGATGGCCGGGAGAGCAAGGCGAAGAAATCCTATACTTGAAAACACGAAGTCACGGGAAATTGACAGAAAATCACGGGGTACCACGTGAAGTCACGTGGAGTCACATGAATTTCCCGTGCTCTCGGAACCCCGAGGCGCCGCGCGCTGCGAGCGTTAGCGAGCGGCAGTGCGGTGCCGGAGGGCTCGGAATCCACCGTGTCTGTGCGGAACTAGGATTCGCGCCGAAGGCGGGTTGCCTATTCTTGTTCAAGTCAGATCCACCCGGCCCTAATGCCCACGTGAACCGGACATGCAGCTCCGATCGGCCGAAGGGCATGAAACACGGAGTTCCGACCCCGTGACCTGTCAAGGTGGTTTGTTTTGATCGCAACTCTCTTCCTCTCCCTCCATCGCCCCCTTCCCTTCCTTCAGTTCACCTGCAGTGCGCAATCCTGGTCATGCATTACGGCCCCCCCGTCTCCCGGCATCCCTCCTGTCAGGCTGAAGGTCTCACCGGCGCAGCAACACCAATACCATCGTAATAGCTGTGTCTTCATCCCCAGGTCCAATCTCTCTTGCGCCACACACAATTTGTGATATAGCAACAGCTAAGTGCCTACCAGCCTATGTATACAGGATACTTACTGCTCCGTTTTTCATAGCATTCAATCTGTCCGGGATTTGCGCTCTATCATTCCGAGTATGAAAATAAAGGTTCTATCAGGTTTGATCCCGCTTTTCATTACATTCGACAAACTCTGACTTTGATTGTTATAGCATCATGCTTGCCTGCCGTACCAAACTCCCTCGCATCGCCTGTGGTGTCTAGCTTCGACAGCATCTTTTGATCGACCGAGCTTTCGTAAGTTCATTCAATGTGCCAAATACATCCACCGACATTCACCCCATTTTGCGGTAGCATTGCCTCCGCAACCTTTTGACCGTCACATGAACCCCCGGCACCTCAGGAACTCCGATTCTGCCGCACGAGGGGTGGGTTCAGAGGTAAGTGATGATTGCCATGCTGCGCTTGTTAGATGTGCTGATGGAACGACTCTACGTCGAGGCTGGTGTACCACTGCCGACATTCATCTCACAAGATACACTTTTTCCTGTTTATTTGGATCTGTTCTTGCATGCTAACATATCTTCGGAATTGTGGGCTAGAAGCTGACTAATGTTTCAATTTGTGCGCTCTGTGTTCATTTTCTTTTGCTTTCGCTGACGGTTCATTTGAAGGTCCCTTTGGTCAGTTCTACTGGTAAGCTATATTCCTCAGATTCCGTTCACCTTGTATATGTCACTTACAGTCCTTTGACCTCGTCTCTTCTCGTCTTGACCCGATCCCACTGGTCTAAAGCTTTATGTAAGAGGCATGGTTTATCTTGTCCATCCAGTACTCACCCTCTTTCCACAGCATCAATCTTTCAATTGTTGTTTTGGGGCGGCACAGGAGTAGACGAGGTGTATTGTGGGCTATCTTTGTTTACTGTGTACTGTACATACACTGCTTGAATCAACATGTTTTGCAGCTTCTAATGTGAAATTGGTCAAAATTGGATACCAAACTGCGAGGAATTGGTGGCAAGTGGAAGGTAACTGAAGGTAATTTCCCTCCAAATTGGAGGTAGCTAGATGGGTCTGTTACTAGGAAGGTAATCCAGGAAATCAAAGAAATTTGGTCTAATTTGGTCCAACTTGGAGGCAATATCGGGACATTGCCACAGGAGGCTTTTCCTGATGATCCCCACCGCCACCACAAACAATGCGCCAACTACACCGGCGCCGCCCATCTGGGTTCGGTGTGCGGTGCTCGTGGAGGGGCTCGTAGATGGGGCGGCGCTGCTGGTGCTTGTGGGAGCGGTGACTGAGGCCGAGGCCGATCCACTGGATGTGGATGGAGGCGGCGTGGATGACGAGTGACTGATGGGCGGCGGGACGATTGTCACGCTGCCAGAGCCGGAAGGCGAGACGGTGGAGCCGCCTGGAGAGGAGACGCTGACGCTGACGGTGCCGGTGCCAGATGTGGATGCGCCGGATGCGGATGCGGAGCCTGGGACGAGAGTTTGGGCAAGTATAGCCGAAGTGAGAGTGAAGGACGAATCACGCACCCGAGGCTGAATTAAGCATATATGAGGATCAATACAGTACCAATCCCGATGAATAAATTCACGCACCGAGAGCACACATCTGCTGTATGATATCGCTGATCTGGGTTTGCAGCTCAGGCGAACACGATGTCTGTCCCGCGCACTGGATCACGCTCGGTGCAAAGGAGGTGTTGGCACACAGGCACTGTCGGTCCTAAAAAGTATGTATATAAGACGTCAATAAAGGCGGACGAATCCACCATCCACCAAGATGAGACACACAGAGCGCATTGGGCCTGGCCGCCTGGGTTGCAGCCTCTTCTGCGCAGCCCAGCGCACAGTCCGGGAGCGCCAATATCTGGGCCGAGGCAGAGGCGACCAAAAGCAAGAGAGTAGTCGCTAACGTTGAGAAGGTCGTGGTGGTTTTCTTTGTTTCGGATTTTCTGCAGGATCGAGCTTTGTTTACGCCTGATTATGTCAGCCTGTTCATGGATTCCTTCATCGATGTCTGTTGACGTCCTGTGTGGCTGGTTGTACGATACTATGCAGTCAGCCCTCTCCGAAAATTTTCCCTTTTTGGCTCATGTGCTAACATGGTCTTGCAGCAGGATTCAACGCGGTTCAGAACAGAGGCAATACTATAACCAAGGGGGTACTTTTCTGTGAATGGAGGAACATACGCTGGTTTTTGGTTTTTCTCGGCTTTCCTTGAACCAACCACCCACGTCATACCACGTGATGTCCATATATGGTAATGATGGCACACGCTGCTAGCCTCCTCGTCCTTGCCTCGACCACAGTCGAACACCAAGAGCGACCGGCTGCCCCACAAACCACAGGGAATTGTAGGTCGAATTTAGCTTCATTTCACACAGTGGAATTTGAACTGGAAAGGCAGTTTCAAGAGACATCAATTAATGATACCCGCTGTCCCGTAGCGAAAGGGAGCTGCACTTGGGGCAGGTGGCTTTTCCCGGCTTTCTGCCAGATAGCATCCAATGCCTATTAATCATTAATCATTAGTTAGCACTTGAGGGGCTGCAACCCAGCACATACCAGACCCAGTGGTCCATAGACCGTCATCGCCATCCTGGAAAATTGCGCTTTGATGGCGGCAGAATATTGGCGCGCTTTGTAACCGATGAGTGGTAACGTTCGGAGACCATGTCGGTACTGTTGGAAAATATTTGAAAAATGAATATGTCTCAAACACACTTTACAACGTGTTTCCGACCTAAAAATTTCCCCACCAGAAAGTTTTTTTTTTGACCTGGCTGGCCAACCAACCACCCAGCGTCCGGTCCGGCATTCACGGCCCGGCAGCCCCTTGACTATAACACAGGGTGGCACGTGGTATGTATCAGGTTGGCATATACTGTTGCGGATCGCCATTCCACGGAATGCGTCCGTTCAACTCGGACATCTGCTATTCCCAAGCTCGGGCCTTTTTCTACTCGAGACAGATTGCGTGTTCACGGATCCTGTCATCCAGCAGATCTTCTGACAATAACGTCTACAATTTATCTGTTTGCCGATACAATTTGCTCCACCACAAATTCTTCGCGTATTCGCCAATGTGCTCAGATTGTCTTGCAGTAAGACTTGGGTCGGTTCGAGATGGAATCCACCAAGATACCCAGCATGCATGATATCGTGATTCAAGGTCTGAATGTGCCCGTTCGACTCGGGCCTTCGCCAAGGTCTTTTTTTCCTAACATTTTTCTTTTTCTTTTTCGGGGGCGGAGTTGTGCCTTGAATTATTTATTGCATCACCAGTGCCAGTGATAGGATGCCTAGCTATCCTGGCCCTTGAAGAATCGGCGGCCCACTGTTTTGCTTTCGGGTGAAGAGGAAATTTTTTATTCGGTTTCCACGTTTCAGAGGCGAGAAAACCGGACGGAGTGGCACGTGGCGTGCATCAGGTTGGTATCTACGGGATAATCGCCATTGGATTTAATTTTGACTGTGCACGTTCGACTCGGGGCTTCGCCGTAACTTAATCGGCTTAGGTTTTTTTAAAAACTTTTCTAGGGGCAAATTGCGCACTGGATCTTGTCAGTCATTGATCACCGATGGCCATCTCTGCTGGTGCTCTCTGGTACCGGCACGATAAGCCTAAACCCCTCAAAACTCTTGGAGTATTTGGTAGTGTTGCAGACATGCATAGACTTGGATGGCTTCAGAACAGAAGCAGTCAGGCGGAGTAGCACTCGGCGTGCAATCAGGTCAACATACAAGTGAGTGAGTAGGATTGCTTCTGACCGCCCCCATTCGATTCGGGCCTCTGCCATGAAACGCGGAAAAGGAAGACTTTTCTATTTGCTTCTCTGTTCTACCGGGCGAGACGTCGTTGGTCGCCTATAATATATGCAATAAACCATTAGCCTGAGCATCCACTGTGGAAGAAATTTTACACCCTCACAAGAAACGAAGCTTGTGCCGGCCCTTTTTGGAATGCCAAAATAGTGGCGCCGAAACTCGACCTGCCGCCACAATTTTTTTCAAAGTGCCGCTACTTTGTTTTGAACGCGGCAAACGCCACTTTCGTGTAGCGAAGTCATCTCAGACTATATTACACTCTTTTGTTCAGTTTGTTGTGTGCGTAGCAGTCTCTAACTATATTCTATAGCACCAAACTGTTCCGGCTGTTGGGCAATGTCGGAGGCCAGATAAGGGAATAAGTGGGTGTAACGAATTAGTAAGCGATTCGACCATCTCTGAGATTATCACACCCACTTATTCCCTTATCCATCCTCGTCCTTGCAAGGCCCCAATATATCTTCCTCCGTTTTGGCAACCTCACGATCATCAAGTATCCAGTAGCTCCAACCTGGCACTTTGCTAGACTCCACCCCGGGGGGACCGTTTACTGTGCAATTTCGTTCAATTCGGCGGTCACGCGTCACGCACCCCCTGTTCCGCGATGAATTTTGGTTTCGGTCACGGGTCACGGCACCCAGTGCCGAATGTAAAATGCGTGACATTCGGGCCAAATCTCCCTTGGAGGTGCAAAAAAGGCAGAATTTTCGAAAATTTCCGTCTTGAATGCCGAATTTTTGGAGGTGTCACGCCAAACTTGGTTGGTTGCCGAAGTGCCGAATCGGTATTTTGGGTCACGGGTCACAACCCGTGCCGAATTGAACGAAATTGCACAGTACTAACCAAAGTTGCGGATCTTTGGGTAGTGGCTTCACGGGTCTGCTGTGTCTACTGTCTGAACAACACAAGATGTGCAAGAGCTCAGTACCTCACTGCATTCAGCGGCCTGATAGCCGAGGCCCTGGCTAGCTTCTACGAACTGCCGGCTAGCTGTGGCTATGCTCCGGCTATGTCTGGCTCAATGTCTGGCTACACGGCTAGCCAGGGCCGGCTCGCCACTTCGTCGCTAGCTTCTGCGAGCCGGTTGCTTTACCTATTTTCTCACCGGGGTGGGTGGAGCCTCCCTAAAATAAAAATTGAAAATTGGCGCACATATAGATAGATCTTGGTGAGAAAATGACATTCAATCTATAAACTTTGAGCGTGCTCCCAATCGTTGTCTTGCTATGGATGTTTTGATTGCAACAGATTTTTTTTTATGAGGCCTTGCCAGCCTGTGGCCCTGTTGTGATCAAAATGTCCATAGCAAATCAATTATGTGCATCTGTCATCTGGCCATCCTTCACCTGTTCATCTTTCATCTGACATTCTTCCATCATTCCAAGTAGTATAGCCTTCATCTTATATCTGAGCCATCGAATTGTGACCGCTAACTTCCAATCAATCCGCGCCAGCTAACTGGGGAGGCAGGAGTACAGACGGGTGCTCCACCAATCTCGCTCGGTCGGTCGTGTTCCGCGAGAGATACTATATGATATTGACATTGATAACACTGACAGGTGCAATGGCCTTGCCGTCAAGCTCAAGCGCTGTCTTGCGTGAATAACATTATACTTTAATCTCCCGCTGCACCGCAAGGCCGATCTCTCCAAGGCCCCACAGTCGCCGCGCGTATGTCGACCGCGCGAGCGGCTCGGTCTAGTTTGAAGGTCATCACTGATCGGAATGGTGCGGCGCATTATCAGTGGGCCACCTACTGGTACGTTGATATGAAGTTGGATCGGCACTACACTCGTTTCACATGAATCCTGACACTTTGTATATCTGCCTCTTCACTCCTCTATATTTCCATCGGGAATCGCGATGCAGAAGGGAATGAGGTCCTGGTGTGTCGTTTCCTGTGACCACGCACTGTTCCAAGAGATGTTGAGCCTCAACGCCGTTACCACTGACAGAAATACCTTCCGACTGGGGATTACACCACAACGCAGTCACGGAGAGCTATATTTCTTATGGTCTTTTTGTTGGGTATTTCACACACGCCGACGGTGTCGTAGATCTTCGCTGAGGATTCCGCTCTCGTGGCCTCTGCATTTGTGCCGTTCTCATGATTACCTTCTCAGTCAGAATCACCTTAGTTACCTACACCACGCATGCCGGACTATTTTCCTGTCTGTTTCACTATTTAAGCTGCGCCGTCAATGTTCTACATCTTTGATGAAGATGCTTCTCCCGAGATATACATATATTCCGTCACGATCTGCACCGTTTCTTGCCCTTGTCATGCTCAGTTATTTGCTGCCTTGATGGAGGAGAATTTTGCACACTACTGGGTAAGGTGTCTTGACTGATGAATTTGCGAAACCATGCCAGTGGAATTTGAGATAAACCTAATGGCATGTGTGCTGATCATTTCACTGGTACGGAACAGATGGATGTAATTGACGAAGATGCAAACCTCGATGGCTGCGTGGGCTCCGCAAGTGTCTCACAGGAGCTGAGGTGGATGGAGTGATTGATAAGTATGCTGTTAAATAGCCGTGAAAAGATGGTCATACTCACCATGTGCTGATCATTTCACTGGTACGGAACACATGGATGTAATTGACGGAGATGCAAACCTCGATGGCTGCGTGGTCTCCGCAAGTGTCTCACAGGAGCTGAGGTGGATGGAGTGATTGATAAGTATGCTGTTAAATAGCCGTGAAAAGATGGTCATACTCACCATGTGCTGATCATTTCACTGGTACAGAACACATGGATGTAATTGACGGAGATGCAAACCTCGATGGCTGCGTGGTCTCCGCAAGTGTCTCACAGGAGCTGAGGTGGATGGAGTGATTGATAAGTATGCTGTTAAATAGCCGTGAAAAAGATGGTCATACTCACCATGTGGTCTCGTCTCCCCATGAGAAAAGGTAACCTGTGAACACAGCCCAGATTCAAGACAACATATAACCCAGTGATCGTGGTAGGGCTAGTGTTCCCACCCTTCCAGCATGCCCCGCCAACCCACTGTCACCGAGATTCGTTTAGTCAACATCACTGCCTGTTTAACTCCTGCTCTAACCCTGCTCAACGAGCTCAATGATGCATTCGGACCTCCATTTTTTCAGCCCATTTCAAACACCATTATCTCATTAATTTCTGTGGTGCAAGTAATTACTCTGACCTGTTTACTCTTATCTATTAAATGTCTAATGAGTGTCATAGAAGGCAAAACGGAACAAAAATGATTGTGTTGAACTCATGGAGAACATTCACGAAGTCCTCTATGCAATCGTCAAGCTTCATATGAAATCTGAGACAGTTGGTTCTCTACCTCTGTCCATTGTTGATCACATCGGGAAATTCGTGGAGTAAGTTTCTGGTGTGAGTCTGTGTCAAACTGACTTGTATACAGAACTCTTCACAAAATTTATACTTTCATTGAAGCGCAACAGGAAGGCAATAAGATCAAGCGGATCTTCCGTCAGAGTGAAATGAACACGCTGCTTAAGGAATGCCACGCCGGATTGCATCAAGCTTTCGGAATTTTCAAGGTGTGTGGTATATTGAGTTGTTCTGCATAATAGGGAACCCTTGTCTGCAGGTTAAAACTGGAGTCTCAGCCTTGAGCAATGTGAAAGACCTGAAAAACACGGCTGACACTATGCACAAAGAGCTGCTTGAATTGATTTCAACATTGTCCGATGCAACAATTTCAGAGAGATCTTCCTCAGTATGTATATTCATACATTTGCAGGCTACCTACTAAACTGGGAACTAGATATATCCAAGAACAAACCCACAAAATAGGTATACTTACACTCATGGGCATGACACAATTGAGGCTTATAGTTTCCAGCACAGATTCATTCTCAATGTTGCCTTCAAGGCCAAAGATATTCCATGGTCGTGAATCTGAACTTGCACAGATTATGAAGTTGCTCCAAAAGGAGTCACCCAGAATAGCAATCCTTGGTGGAGGAGGAATGGGCAAGACCAGCCTTGCAAGAGCTGTTCTCCATGATCCAGGCACATTTACAAAATTTGAGCACAGGTTCTTTGTCAGCGCAGAATCTGCAACCAACAGTATTGAGCTTGCTGCACTCATTGGATTGCATGTTGGATTGAACCCTGGGAAAGATCTCACCAAACCTGTGGTGCTATATTTCTCCAGGAAGCCGCAATGTCTGGTGATTTTGGATAATCTGGAAACCCCATGGGAACCAACAGAGTCTCGAAGAGGTATTGAAGAATTTCTGTCCTTGCTAACTGATATACAGCATGTTGCATTGATTGTAAGTTTGTATCTGATTCTTCAATACCTCTGGCTCATGGGATATCCAAGATCACAATGCGAGGTGCAGAAAGGCCCGGAAAGGTAGCCTGGTCTCACCCATTCTTCCCACCCTTGCAGCCTCTGGCAGACAATGCAGCTCGTCAAATCTTTTATGACATCACAGACAATTGCTATGAGGGAGAGGACATTAATCAGCTTCTCCAATTCACAGATAATATGCCTCTGGCAGTAGATCTCATTGCCCATCTGGCTGACTATGAGGGATTCTCAAATGTCTTGGCACGGTGGGAGACCGAAAAGACCACACTCCTCTCCAGGGGATATGACCAAAGGTCAAATTTAGATCTCTCTATTCAGCTTTCCCTCTCAAGTCCCCGAGTCACATCTGAGAGTAAGGAACTATTGAGTTTGCTCTCAATTCTTCCAGATGGGCTTTCAGATATTGAACTGGTGCAAAGTAATCTCCCGGTTCCCAATATTCTTGCATGCAAAGCCACATTGCTTGCCACTTCATTGGCCTATCGAGATACCAAAAAGCGGCTTCGCTCACTGGTGCCTATTCGAGAACACATCCAGCAATTCTTGCCTCCTTCCCCTTCTCTGACACAATCTCTTCGGAAACACTTCTATTTAATTCTGGAACTATATCACAAATATAATGGAGAGCAACTGCACTCTGTGATCAATCAAATCACCTTCAACCTGGGAAATCTACAAGAAGTGCTGCAGCTTGGATTAAGCAAGAATGATCCTAATCTTGTGGACACAATGTATTGTGCATTTTCTCTCAACTCATTCTACCGTCTCACTGGCCGGGGTCCTACACCGTTGATGGACACTATTCCAATGTCTTTTCCTCAGCCTTCTGATCACCGACTGGAGGCAAGTTTTTTCATAGAGGTGCTTTCCTCTAGGATATTTGTGAATCTGGACATTGTGATTCCTCAAACTTTATCACACTTCCAGCATTTTACTGATCCTGTTCTTGAGTGTGAGTGCCAAATAGCCTTTGTGGTGATCTTATCTAAATGCCCCAAAACTAGGTAGATTCTATTGCGCCGCTGGAGATTATAATTCCCGAATTGAATTGGATGCAGCCCACTTTGTTGATAAAGCACTTCAATTGTCAAAGCTCTGTGGAAACAACAGTCAGGAGTGCAATTGTCTGTTACAGATTTCTTGGCTCAAATTCAGGGCTGGAGATCATCACAGTGCCAAGGTACATGCCAGTGAAGCACAAAGGTTGTCAAGATTGTTGGGAGACATGTATCAGGAGGCAAGGGCCTGCCAACTCCTGGCTACGTGCACCAGGAGTGTTGGGAACTGGCAGAAAAGCATGACCCTATTCCTCAGGGCTAGAGAACTTCTTGGTCTGTGTGGCATGTCTGGAGGCATCACTGAGTACAACATTACAATTCATCTGGCCGAGATCCATCTTGCAAAATCTGAGTATGTAGAAGCACGAAGGCTCTACAGCCAAATGGTTGAAACCACTTCACCTGATCGAAATGCTGAGGCTTATGCTTCTGCACTCCTCAATATTGCAGATGTTGACATAATGATTGGGCAGCCTGCGGAAGATGTCAACAATAACTTGAGTAAAGCAAAGGAAATTTTCAGCAGTCTAAACATTCAGGTGGGAATCACCCTCTGTGATATGCTTTGGGCAGATATGGAATTCAAGGTGGGGAAAACTGCCAAATTTCTACAAACACTTCATTCAGCCTGGGGGAAAGACCATGAGATTGTGTCATTCTGTCTGGAAAGGCTTGCTGATGTCAAGGCCTGGCAGAGTGCTGGATCCCAATCCAGATGGCCAATGGTATACTTGGGCTATGCGTACAAAACAGGAGAGAAATTGGCCCTTTACAAGGCCCTTCTGTTCCTTGGAGATATGTTTGTTTCTCACGAGGGTGAAGACACAGCACAAAACCTCTGGGTAGTAGCCCTGGAAGGATTCACCTACATGGATGTTCATCGCAGTCAAGCACAATGCATGCTACGTCTTGGAGATCTTGCAATGAAAAGAGGGGAAATCTCAGCAGCTACAGAGTTTTGGAAGTCTGCTAGACCTCTGTTTGAATGCTCATCGCAGGGCAAAGATATGGCACAAATTGACTCTAGGCTTGCAGCTGTTGAGAAAACCTACCAGGGAGCCCTGAACAAGCTTGCAGGACTGTGTCCACCTGTCCAGCTCCTGGATCAGCTCCCAATTTCCCATGACACCATGGTCAGTGTTGAGGAAGTTGAAGAGGAACAAATTGGAACAGATGTGGCCAAAGCTATTTGTCCAATTGCGGTGAAACGGTGACTATGGGGCTAGTGGTGAAATAACCACAAACCAAACCTTGTAAATGAATACGCGGTTCGATAATGCAACTATATCAACTCAAACACTATAATCCTCGTGCAAGTTTGGGGTTCCAATCCAGTATAGATTGTGGCAATTTGAACTTTAGTTCTCTTTTGAAAGCAAGACTTTATAGGTCTACAAGTCATATAGATAAATTGCTCGAAACTGTTCTAGGCATAATCGCGGATAGTCAGACAAGATTTTATGTTCAACGGTTTTGTATGATGTGGGTCTGGGTTTGGAGATAGTACTCCAATGCAAAACACAAGTGATTCTTATGGAACCACAATTCAAATAGTATCTGCAGTTGTTACAGCTAAAGTCGGAACCGAAGGCGCGACCAAAAATTTTCTGTTTTGGAACATTTTCGGAGAATTGTAAATATCTCAGTCAGTTCTGCACCAATTTGCGTAAAAACTAGATAGATTTACTCAGCCAATTCATGCGCAATTAGTGACAGAGAGGAATTTTTGAAAATATCATGTATTAGGTAATCTATGTTTTTGGAGCATTTTCACGCCAAATACAGTTTTTTGCATGCCTGGAACATGTTGCAGGGGCCCAATACTTTGTGAGGAGCAATTTTCATACTGAGGAAAGGATGTGACAGAGCCAAAAATACACATGACTTTATTACCGTTCTTCCAGCTGCATTGGAGGCAATCAGCATTTTCTTGCATCTGAAGATCCTGTGAGAATCACACTTATCTGAATATTTCGTGTGCTTTTGGCTCTGTCACCTCCTTGCCTAGTTACATACACTGTTGCCTGTAAAATATTAGGCCCCTGCAACATGTTCTAGCCATACAAAAACGGTATTTGGCGTGAAAATGCTCCAAAAAACACAGATTACCTAATACATGATATTTTCAAAAATTCCTCTCTGTCACTAATTGCGCATGAATTGGCTGAGTAAATCTATCTAGTTTTTATGCAAATCGGTGCAGAACTGACTGAGATATTTACAATTCTCCGAAAATGTTCCAAAACAGCAAAATTTTGGTCGCGCCTTCGGTTCCAACTTTAGCTGTAATCTTTGCGAGATTACAACCGATTGTCAAGTCCGATCTGTTTCCTTATATTCCACGTGTCCATTCTGTTTATCCAATATGTCCACGCGCCGTTTATAAAAATCCAAATCCAACACAGATAATATTCAAACAGGGAAAACAAACGAAACTTGGTATGGCTTCTGGGTGTCTCCGAATGAATGCCTACTTGACCGGTTAAGCGTGAAGTCTAGTAACTTCGCATCCAACAGGTGGGGTGAGATTCACCCCGTACTACCCATAAACTATCCACTTAAATACTTTGCAGGAATCTAAATATAAACGAGACAGATACAAACACACGGCAGGGTTCAGGGTGTGATATGGTAGCTAGCCGATGAACTCCTGTCAGATATCAGAGATTAGTAAAAACAAGACAGATTTGTAAGGAACATCAACGAGCCGAGCTCAGTGATAAGCCAAGATCTACATTGCTTAGAACAATCGTGATAGGATATTGTTGATGTGTCAACTTTTAGCTGATGCCCTTGTTAGCCCGCCGTTACCCACCTCGGTAACCATCCGCCTCATCCAGTTTCACTTTGAACCGTATTAATGATTGTCTGAAAAACAGGAATAGCCGTCGCTTCCTGGTACCAGAGTATGGTTTCTTAGTCAGCTGGTATGGTAAGTACTTTTCAAAAGTCCACATGAGTTAGTGTCACATAGTCTCTCGTAGACAGACACTCTATACGGACCAAGCTCGTACCTCGCTGTATAGAGTCTGTTGCTTACCGCGGGGGTCGGATCGTAGTGCAGCCTTATTAGGTAATCTGACATGCGCACGGGTTCGATTCCTGCCTCCACAACATTTCTGTTTCCTGTAAACTGCGTGTTTTGTGTAGCAAGAACCATCCAACCCACTTTCTGATACTGCTTTTACCTACCTTGATTTTTGCCTCAAATAAACTTTCAAGATTTCATCGGTTTGTGCTCCGTCGAAATGTTGTCTTGGTAGTCACATGGTTGAACCGGGTGTTCAGCAGAACAGGTTCTACACCTTTTAAAAAATTTCTAAGGAGATAGAAGGTTAGATAGATGGTAATAAATGCTATCTACTGCAAAATTTGATTGAATTTGAATGCCTTGGTGTCGAGGGAAGAGAATCGGAGAAAGCTGACATAAGATTACATAGTAAGGCTGCACTATGATCCAACCCCCGCGGTAAACACAAGACTAAGTGTCACAGGACTTTGCAAAGTGCCATGCCAACTTGTGTATATCCCCAAAAAGGCTCCTCTATGGCACAGATAGTGGGGTTTTTGTATTTTGGCTGTTCCGGCTCATTTGGGCATCCCGAAAGGAGTATTATTGCGCTTATGAGTATGGCTGGGCCGTTATCGGATTCCCAATTGGGTTGGCTGCTCCTTTGGGTAGATCTCTGACAGTTTCTGCTTACAAGACTGCACCCATTTTCCGTAAAAGCAATAAAAAACAAAATTCGACCCGCACACGCTTGGAGGGGGGCTCATTCTCGGACAGCGTCACACCACGCTTGGGTCTACATTCCTTGAGCTTCTCGCTGAGCACCCAGGTCACATCTTCTACCAGCTTCGTCCACCGCAGTGTGCCATCTGCAACCCCAGCCAACCGATACCACCACCAGAGAAAAGCAACGACGCTCGTCCGCCCATTCAGTCCCGACACGAGCTCTTCATAACTGCCACCTCCCTCTTTTTTGAGCGTATTTTCTTCGAAATCCACTGCAGATCCTAAGCCCTCCTTTCTCCATGCAGGGTTCACATAATTCCACCAGCTCACAACCTTGTCGTAAAAGTCTTCTCGCTGTCGTCATCGGCGTCGAGTCCCACAGGAATTCGGCAGTCTTTGCGGGCACGCTGGACCCACCAGCTGACATCATCGGGTTGTCCTCGAGCAGGGAGGGTGGGCAATGTTTTGTCGTAGAACCCTGTGGCGTGCTCGAGAGCCCACCATGTACCCACTAGGGCTATCCACGCCGGATGTGTCCTCTTTGAACCGAAGAGCTCCAGCACTATGTTGTGCTTTTCCGAACAAGAGCTTGCCGCAGGTAGCGGGGTGGGGGATGGTCTGCTCAAGCCCGTTGCGGGAGCTACAACAGGGAGGCTGAGCAGGCCAGGCCAGGCGCCAATGTCAAGGGAAGGCGAGAAGGCACTCGTGTTGACGGCAATGTGCTCGTCACTGCATGCATCACGGCCTATCTCGCCCGAGGTCATCTCGATGGCGCAGGTAGCAGGTACCCACGCTCACGCCGTGGGCCGGCTCGCCTGCTGTCGCATCGCGGCCTATCTTGCCTGAAGCCATCTCGACTGCGCAGGCAGCTCCAACACTGCGTGGGGTAACATTATAATGTGGCTTGGTCCTGCCAGCGGTGCACATTAGAATGCGGCTGCTGTCTTCCATACCTGGTACGTATTATAATGTGCACCCTGTTATAATAGGGAAATAAAAGAAAGGCGGTAGCAAGGCTTGAACTCAAAAGCCTCTAGGTGATCTTACATAATAAGACCACCGGCACTCTAACCATTACACCAAAGCAGTGGTATAAGGTAGCAGGCATTGATCTCCATATATCTTGCTTCTTACCTCCCAATATTTTTCCATTTATTCTGTCATACCTTATTCCTCTAGCTGCCTATGTCCCAAGCCTATGGCATTCAAGGGACATAAAAGGGCATCAGACAGCCTTGGAAAGCATCAGATTTCCAGGAGAATTGTTTGACACTAACCACTACAATTTTTCAGGTAGTTCAGCACCAATCAATAAATATTGGGACAAGAGAAGCAAGATATATTGAAATCAATGCCTGCTACCTTATACCACTGCTTTGGTGTAATGGTTAGAGTGCCGGTGGTCTTATTATGTAAGATCACCTAAAGGCTTTTGAGTTCAAGCCTTGCTACCGCCTTTCTTTTATTTCCCTATTATAACAGGGTGCACATTATAATACGTACCGGTGCACATTATAATATGTACCAGGTATGGAAGACAGCAGCCGCATTCTAACGTGCACCGCTGGCAGGACCAGGCCACATTATAATGGTACTACAGGGTGAGCTCCGCGGGGGGGCTTCAGTATGTGTCAGGGCCTTGAGAGGCCCAACGCGGCGCCGGCGTCCTGCGGGATGAGCGCGCAGAGGAGCTCCTTGTTCCTCGCAATGTTCCTCTCGCGGTCAAACTCGTACTCGCTGAGCGTGTTGAGGTCCCGGATCCGGTAGTTGTGCTGGGACGTATCCATTGCGTCCAGCGCCTCTGCAGCAGCAAGTTGGGTGGGTATCTCAACGAGGGCGGAGGAGGCGGTGTGTCGTGGTGGTCATCCTGGTCCCCGTCATCATTGTTGGCCAATGGGTCATCCTCGCGCTCAGCGTCTGAGCCACCACCCGACCATTCGTCCTCCTCATCCTCCTCCTCGGCACCCGAATCCTCCACTTCTCGTTCCCCTGGCTCCTTTTGCCCTCTCTTGCGCCTCTCCCCCCCTTTTGCCTGCAGTCTTTGGGCAAGCCGTCCTCTGCCGCATTTGGCGCAGGACCTTCCACAGCGACATTTGACGCAGGGTGCTGCTGAGGTGTTAGCGCACCCATGCACTGCGCACACAGTGTGGGTGTGGCGGGGGTTTTCACAGGCGCACCCGCTGGGTCAATAAGCCTGCCGAGGCGTCCTGCAAACAGTCATCACGCTGCTATGCCTCTGAGGCGATAACATGGAGGCTCCCCTGTTTCCGCCTTCTTGCACGCGACCAGAAAGTCAGTGAAGGCTTGCAAAAGAGCTTTGGAGCGCAAAGGTGTCCATGTGGGGAAGTCCACATTGGGGTGTCCCAGCAGAGCCCCTTCTTGCACCCTGTCGTAGGTACGGAAGCGCTCAAATGCGAGCAGGAGGGTGTGCTTACATCGAAATAAACACATCCTCTGCCTCGCTGTCTACAATTTCCCCTAACACAAGGATTCCTTTGCATTTCATCTGCACACAGAGAGTCTGGAGAGCGTGCTGTGAGACAACCTCAGCGTGGCATCGACGGCTGGCATAAAGAAATGAGCTAGGTATCTACAGCAGCTGTGAGACAGAAGAAACTGCTTACTCGGCCAATTCCTCCTCAGAACACTCTGTCTCGCCTTTGAGCGTCTTCTCATAGGCGTCCCTGCGAACCGCAAAACTCTTTCTCCCTCTCTGCCTGCATGTGTGCTTGCTCCTCCTCGCCGAGCTCGTCGAAATACGTCAGCGCAAGGCGCCGCTTGCGATGCAGCGTCTGCACTCAATTCGGTGTATCTTCATCTGTGGCGCCGCCGTCCTCCTTCTCAAACCCGTCGAGCCCATTGATGTCATCTTCTTCGTTGTCGGCGTCTTTGCTGAACTCAGCCCGGTAGCAGGCACGCAGCACCTCGCCATGGGCCGGGTGCTGCCACAACATCAAGGCATCTGTATATGGCGAGGGGCTCCCCGCAGAGCGGTGAGGCTTGCGAGCCAGGTGCAAAAGGGCTCAATCTTGCAAGTTTTCTCCTTGGTCTTTGCGTTTGAAAACCACCCTTTCAATTTCTAATAGACACATGTCACCAAGGGGGTTCGGGCCGGTGAAGCCGAGATAGGGGGGAGGTAGGTAGGTACAGCCGTCAGGCCGAAAAAATAAAAGATGACCTCTCAGTAAAGGGCCCAAAATCGTTCGAAATGACTTGAGGATACTTCCACTTGCCTCTCCTGCTGTATTCTGTGTGTTCAGAATCCCAAGACTTACACAGTGAGGCTACAGATAACTTTTTGGTGCAAGAGGTTCGGCAAACTACTGTATGAAATCGCTCCGGCGATGCCGCATCAAATGATCATTGATCATCAAGGTGACCACCTATTTATTTTTTTCCAAATGTTGTCTGTCACCGAATATAATGACACCGCATAAGATCCTGAAACATTTTGGTATTCCATTCCACTTAGAATCTATGTAAGGCCCACTCAAGTTTTGACAGGCTGCGACTGTACCCGAGCGGAGTTACCCGATTGGGATGGTCACGTGATAGGTAGGTACACTGAGACCACGGTTTAAAAAAAATACGGCCTAGGTGGACTTTTTCACAGATCCGAAACCCCTTGCATGTCACTCACTCTGCCCAAAAAAAATAAAAAATAAAACGGCTCACGCACCCGTAAGTGGCTCGGGCTCTCAGCCTCACCTCCCACCGTGCTTAAGCCATCTCCCGCTAGCGGTCTTCCAATCCCTCTGCTTCCCTATCTACTCTGATTACCACCGTACCAAGCAAACATTACTCCAGAAATACCCACACCTGTGCCGCACGTTCCCTCATAGCCCCTTCACTGCGGTTTACTGCCAACTTGGGGCCCGTCTCCGTGTCTCCCCCCCATACCAACACTGCCAAAAAGGCTGACAGCATGTGCCTCATTGCCGCGCTCGGCGCCTTCGACCCTTACCAAGGGGGCCATCTGGTCTGCTGGGATTACAACCTCCTCATCCACTTTCCCCCGGGCTGCAGTGTCCTTATCCCTTCGGCCCTCGTTACTCACTCCAACACGCCCATTCAAGCGGGTGAGGACCGGTTCTCGCTCATTCAATACACCGCCGGCGCTCTCTTCTGCTGGGTAGTGAACGGCTTCTGCTCTGACCGCCAATGGGCCGCGTCTGCCACTCCTGCAGACCTCGTGCACCGAGAGGAGGAGCACGCGACGCGGTGCCGCACCGCCTTGCAGAAATTTGCACACTGGAAGGACCTCAAGGTCAAAAACTTCATGGGGCAAGGTGGGAGGTCTGGTATGAGGGCGACATTGCAGATTTCAGCGACCTGACAGAGGAGAGCGGGGGGGAGGAGCTGCCGCCCCGAAAGAAAAAGTGCCTTGTCTAGTACTGGCGGGCCGTTCTTGGAGTTCCCTGAACAAATTCAAGTTTTGAACCACCTGCCCTCTCCCCTCACTTTTTGAATTGATTATGAAGCCTTGAAGGTACATCCATCATCCCTTTTGATTATACTAAAACTTGACGAGAATCCACCGAGCAGATATTATTTTATTTTCCATCCAAGCCCAACACACGCGCCAAATTTCGAATGTGAGCTGAAATTCAGGGTGTAACACGACCTCAAGGCCTGGCAAAAATGGGAAAAAATACTCGGAGAACTTCTATACAGTATACAAGCAACATTTGTCAAAATTGCGAGACAGGTGTCAGTTGGGAAAAAAATATTCGTGATGAAGTGTTCATGGCATAGTTGAAATCCAGTTCAACTGCAAAACCTTGTTGTAACTTGCCGTCTCTTTCGACTTCCACCTCGAATGAAATACCCTAGTTCAAACTACAAATACATGATCTATACTGCTGTCTCCACATCTCAGTGGCCTCAATATAGACCGGGCCCGCCTCTGTATGTCCCGAAAATCCCCCAACACTATAGCTATTCCGGGCGCCAGCTCGACACTCATTATCAAAAAATCATGTTCTCCAAAAACCGTTTCCGCAACAATGCGGGAACGCACCGCCACCCGAAAAAAAACCTCATCACAACGAAGCGGGAACGGTTTTGGGAAAGGGTTTTTTTTCGGGTGGCGGTGCGTTCCCGCATCGTTGCGGGAACGGTTTTTGGAGAACATGATTTTTTGATAATGAGTGTCAAGCTGGCCCCCGGAATAGCTATAGGTCTTTTTGTCTCAATTTTCATCTTTGCCCTCTCCGATTCGCTCTTTCTAGGTAAGCGAAAATATTATTTCTTCCTCAGACGTAGTGAAGCTAGACGCGGGGAACGGTGGCGGCGAATAGGTATGCCATCCGTCCGCACATGACCACAAATACGCTGACGCCGACGCGAAGCCACCACTCTGTCAAGCCTTTTACTCCAGCGGCAGCACCGGGCAGTGTCAAGTATAAAGGACACGTCTTCACGAGAACTGCGAAGAGCAATCGGAGCTGCAGCATATACGCCAATGCTGCCGCCGAAATTATCAGGCCCGTTGGCTCCGAATGCTCGTCGAGAGCTGTTACATTGTTAATTTATATGATCAAAAAGTCGCAGCTTCTTGTAGGCACGAAGCAGGGGCTATAACCCCAGAACTACAATTGATCACGTCGAAGTGTTGCGCTTCTATGTTATTTGGACATATTTAGGCTTCCAGAAAGATTTGCCTTGTTCTCGAGAGCTACTAAAGTTGCCCCCAAAAATAAATTGTGCCATGGACTAGATATCAATCCGATCCAGAATACAACTTGGACTGAGTAATTGGCTTTAGATTTGGCTTAGGGATCTATGAAACATTCTGATCGTTGCGCTTCCCGGTTTAGTGCTGTATATTCAAACGCAGAGTCGGACCCAAAGAGATCTTCAAAGCGCCGAACGTTTTCATACATATAAGGGTTAAACACCAGGACATAACCGTGACCCGACGTTACCAAAAAATATGTGGGAGAATATTGAGCACAAAGCCGAACGCGAGAAGAACGTGACCAGAATAACGGAAAAAGAGAGCGAGGACTAGAGTTTTCCACTTGGACGCGGGGAGTCGAGCTCCACGCGCTTGCCCCTAGTGGCCTTCACGCAAAAGCGGCGCGCATACGATGGCTCCCGAACCGCGGGCTGCTGGCATAAACTCGGATTTGCGCATGCGCAGATGCGCATTCCACCCATGTGCCTTCCATCCGCCGGCGTATACTGCCTGTACGATTACACACGCAGCGATTGACATCTCACCCCCGGTTCCGGATCTATCTCCAGTATGTACACTACGACCGCCTCGCCTCAATCCGTCGAAATCACATCCCCGACGCGTATACAGGCTCCCCATACGACACACATGCATCCCGTCCATGGATGCACTCGGGGTCGAGTATCTCCACTCCGAATCACGGCGGACACGCACAGCGCGCGCGCTGTCGGTCTCGCTCCTGCAACACGCATGGCGGCGGTCCGTCGCTCCCGCCGAGCGGATGCGCAAGCGTAGCGTGGTGCTCCCGACGATGCCTCCGCACCACACCCCCGCCTGCGCCCGTCAAACCATGCGTCCCCAATCCGGCTGATGGCGGTGTCCGCTTTTGCCCCACACCCAACAACATCAAGCAGAGAGAAATAGAAAAGAAATTTGTCGGGGATGTAGCGTACGCATCGTGTCCATTCCGTCTCCTCCTCCGGATTCGTTAATCGGAATGTAGGAGTGCATCTAGATGAGGGAGGGTGGGTGTGAGTTGGCAATCCTGACACAAAATACGAAGACGAAGATAGAGAAAAGTAACGAGGGAGAGGGGAGTCGTGAGGCAACGGGAGAGAGCGAATGGACAGACGCTCCGGCCCATTCTCATGCCCCATCGCCAGAGCGAGCGTAGAAGGTCGTGCGCGTACAGAACGACGACGAACGTGCGGCTCACCTCAAGGCTCATATCACGCCTACCAAGTCTTCCGAATTCTGCAAGTCATGGAAGTCGAGGCCGTGGGCGTTCTCGGTGTGACACGAGGGTCCGTGCCTGTGGAAGATCAGCGCACAACACAAGGCTTTGTGAGGAAGAGCGGGATGGCAAGAGGACGTGAATTCAATAATTGGAGGGAAGATGAAGTATGAAGTAACCCTAGAACATAAAGATGGCGAACGCGCGATGACCAAGCTCCGTTGCTGGGCGCGGCTCCATCGGGGGAGCGTCTACCTCCAGCTCACGCAGTCGATCCACATGCCTGGCGAGTATATCGTCCAGGCAAACGTCCTCGACTTTGATGGCAGTCGAGACACTCACGACCATCCGTTGAAGCGAGTTCATTTCCCTGCAAGCTTGGGCCGTTAGCTTGCTCAGAACAGCGAAAGTAGCACTAATTTTGAGAAAGCAGGTATCCCCCGCACCATCAACCGAGCAGGCAGGGTATCGCTATACCATCCGGAGGAAAGCATCGGGACGCGGAAACGGAGAGCAGATCCCAGGGTCGGGCGTGTGGGCCCCGCTTCCGCGTTTCGACGCTCTCCTCACGTACCACAGAGGCTCCGCCTTGAAACCCGCGCTTTCTGACAGACACTACAGTTTGTGAGGCAGGAGTAAGGATCCCAGGGTCGGGCATGCTTTCCCCGCCTCGCATTCTGACGCGTCTGCCACACAGTGGCACGCGACGACGCGTGAGTGGCACATGGCGACGCGTGAGTGGCACACGCTCAGCATCTTGCCACCACAGCGAGTAGGTACAACGGTGGTTGAGAGATGTACGCTCTGAGCGTACATGAAATAGAATGGGCACGTACCGTACCAAGGTGGCGAAGATGGTGGTGGTACGAGAACACACCTCGCTTAAAATCTTCAAACGTGTTTATGTCACCGCAGTAATTCCACGAATTGCCCCTTTTGGAGAACGGTCACCATGAAAAACTGCTCACACGGCGGAGCACCACCCTCGCCGCCGCCGTGGTAGAGAACAGATGACGCTACGGACGCACGCCGTACGAATTTGTGGGGCAGCACCACTACCCCACGCGCGGTCCGGCACATCAAAAAAGACAACCGAGCCTGAGGTTTGAAGTCGGTCCTGAGAAGACGGCGACGACGACACACCTATGGCAACCGCGATAAAGACAACGTTCCTGAAGGTCGGATAAATTGTCCCGGCTGACGGGTGGCGGCGGGATTCACACTAGACCTAGGACGAAATGCCGCTGCTGATAGAAAGAAATAGGAAGACAAATCCTCCTGTGACAGTTGCCACTTCCGACCGGCGTAGTGTTGCACCACACGCATCGGGGAGGAGAGGAGGATAAATGGATGTAACGGAGGAACGCACCCTCACACTGGGGGCAAACATAGACACATGCAGACCATGTACATCAGGGAAAGCCCCCATTGGCAATAGTCCTGTATTGGCCCGAATTTCGGGGTAATTCACCCGAATATGTTCGGTTAGTTGCATAAGCACTCTAGTAACATGGAAAATAAATTTCCACATATTTCCCGGTAATTTTGGGGTAATATACCTTGCGCCAGACTTCATTAGAGCGACATTAGCGTATGATTTGGGCCATTGCACATTGGTCAAGAAGGCTGGCTGATATAGCAAAGAAAGAGTGATAATTGAAATTGCGACTATTAAGTTAAGTACATGTATATACTGAACAATGACATATGCAATTCATTATGAACCAATCCACCTTCCACGCCCCACATCAGCCCATTGTACAGCGGGATGCGATGCTTCCCTTCGAATTCGATCGCCGGCTGGATGCGCCGGTTTCTAAGTCAGAGCAAAGATATTTGTTAGTACCCCTTGCGTGCCAGGTATAGACAACGTACAATACTGACTGCCCTCCACACACCGGTTTTGAATTTGGCAGTCAGTTAATGGAAAGCGCAGCACAAGTGAGACTACAGCGGCCTTGCAAGGAGGAAGTCAGTGAATGAGTGATTTGGATATAAATAAAGAGGCACGTACTTGGAATTCAAGCAGCATCAAGGTTGTACCGGCAATGCTAAATCTGTCAGTAAAAGTTTGGTTGCAAAATATGAAGGACACATTGGGGATCTGGGACAAGTCAACCGGCCTGATGCAAGTCCCTGAATCGACTGTGCAACGCGAGTATGGAGACGAAGAAAAAAAATCAAGATAATACGCAACAGCATGCACGGTGGGTGGGGGTACCGATGGTCCCACGGTGCACACGAAAACGTCAGCATAGATACTTGCTTGCGAACACACCGGTGACCCATTGCTGTTGGGGCTGTCCCAGAATACCTGCAAGGGCAAGACAGATCAGTCGCTCTGCCAACGCAGAGGGAAGAGACACACCTTCTGCGGATCCGCTGTCCAAGGAAGTTACCGGAGCGGATGGGGATGCCGATGATGAACGCGTCAAAGGTGGCGAGGGTGGCACCGTCGATGTGCCAGGTGATGGGGCTTTGCGGGCGTGCAGCTTGGGGCAGATCTCGTTTAGGAGTGTCTCGAAGTTGAAGACAATGCCACCAGGGTCAGTGGAAGTTGGCTCGGCCGCACTGGCAGGGATTGTTATTGGAAGCCATTTCCGCGACGCAAACTTGAGTAAAAACACTCACGCACATACGAGGTTGTGAATGAGCGAGATTCATGCATCCAGTGAGCGATTGAGGTGGAAAATGGCCAGGATGGAAGAGCGCGAGATGGGGGGAAAGAGAAAGAAAGATGTTTGACGATGTTGTGACACGATCAAACAAACCATCCCCGCGCCCACGTGCACTCGGAAGTAAAGCTCGGCTACATACGCGCAGTTTGCGCCCAACGTCAAGTGTGCCGTACAGTTTAGGGTCGGCACTGCCAGCCCTTGGGGATATTGTGGCACCCTGCCCTCTGTTGCTCGTAGGTAAACTAAAGTTATGTGTGCATGTTCAAACTTTTCATGTTCTCTTGATATTCATGCATATTCAATGGCCTCAGCTTTTGTCGCGAAGGATTTTTTTTGATGTGGATATGTAGTAATCAAGGAAACTTTGGTAAGTTTCCTTGGTTGTCCCTTTTTAGTCAGATTCACAAGGCAGAAACTTATTAGGGGAAAATTTGCAGTAAATTTGGAATGTAGGTTTTCCCTGATGTATGCGCCAAATGCATGTGGTCCGCATGTGGTTGCCCCATGTCACAAAGGTGCTGCTCACCTTTGTGGCACCTTTGTTTTGCTTTGAGTTGCCCCCAAAAAACAAAGGTGCCACAAAGGTGAGCAGCACCTTTGTGACATGGGGTGACCACATGCGGACCACATGCATTTTGGCGCATACATGGTCCGCATGCGTCTATGTTTGCCCCCGGTGTCATCTAAGATTTATGGAAGCGTTTACGCCCTCTCCAGGCGCGCTCCAGACTGACGCCACCGAGAAGCCACGGTGGGTTCACAAGAATTGCGGCGGAGAGCAGCGCTACGAAAGACGAGTCAGACAGTGTCGGAGTGGGGCGAGTAGATTACTTTTAGCCCGAGGGGCAGTAAGTACGAGTTGCCCATAGAGTGTGACAAGCGGGGCCAGAAGTAGTTCGGTGCATGCACAAATATTAAATCCGGTGCGACCGAGGGCCGCCATTGAGGCGAATCCCCGATGTCCGATAGGCCCATCAAGAAATGATTAGAACCGGCCTAATGGCAAAATTAGGGAGATATAGGCAAGGCTAAAAGGCGCGTGCCAACTGCTACTTCGTTGTCCTTCTGCGGAAGCAAACCAGGAGAAGCGGAAGAGTCAAGGGAACACAGAAGACGACGAACCAGCCCTCGAATCTTATCATCGTATCCCCACGCCTAGAAGTGTTGGGATTGGTGGCGAGATAGAAGGGCAAAAGGTGTATCCCCAATCCATCCCGTGGTAGCGGTGAGCGAAGCAGAAGACAAAGGGAGGCGAAACATGACTCACCGCCGAAAAGATGTGAGACATTGAGGTAGAACATGGATGTACGACATGAGCAGCTACGCAGGAGTATGGAACGTGGGCCAAGCAGGAACCAGGCTCCACGTTTACCAGATCCATTCCGCCTGAACTCCGCAGATAAGACCACAGCCGCCATGGCGTGAGTGATCCCCTAACGTCCGCGGATAGAACAAGGACCTAGTGAAAGCCGTATCGTTCCTGTCAGAAGATTTGACCGCCTGAACTTCATAAGGGGAAAAAAGAAAAATGGGCATGCCTACCTGTACCCCGACGCTGCCATACCGCATGCATAGCCACGGTACGCGCAGATCTCTGGCCGCACAGTTAAGGTTGTATATCGAAAGTGCGCGGTTGCGACGACTGCAGCACCGAAGCTCATGACCGATGTTCCACCGTCCAGCGCAGCAGAGAGCAGGAAACTTCCGGAGTAGTAGTAGGGCGGGCGAGTAACAGGCCGACGTACTTGTACTTGCGGGATAATACTGCGAGAAGATACAAGCAGGAACGAGGTGAATACAATTCAGTTGATTCCGACGGCCGGGAATCCAACTTGAAGATCGGCTGCGACAGGCTATCAGCGCTTGCGTAGATCAGGAAGAACAGACTGGCCTGTCAACGCAGTGATTGAAAATCAAGTTAAAGCGGATTTGGCGTACTTCTTGTGCAGGAGCCAGAAAGGGGCGGGGAAAAGAACAGGCCGACGAGCAACATGTACGAACTGGACTTGTATGTCGGCTTCGACGAAGAAACACAAATAACACTTACTCCGTAACGGGTGCCGGTAGCGTACAAACCCTTTCCAAGGGCTCCCCAAGCGATGGCGGCACTGTTGAACGCCTGGACTGCTTAACCACTCCCGATGTTGGTTCTCTGGACGTCCCGGAGGACAGAATCGTGCACAGAGATAACGGTCTTCATAATGACGAACTTGAGGAGACCGCCCTGAAATTCAAATGAGGAAATGAATATCGAACAATACATACAACAATGGAACCGACGGCCTGCACGGAGAAGGTGGCACGAGGGGGCAGTCCAGTGTATTGACCTAAAAAATCATGATCAATGAATGAAAGGGAAGGAGATTCGAGCATACAATCTTGAGATCACAAGTTGAGCGTGTACGCCTGCACAACGGACTAGTAGCCATACCTAAAAACGACAGTCAAGGTGCTAAGACGACAGATGTGAAAGGGGGGGTCGCACATGTTGAAATATATGTTTGCGACGTGCTTTCTAGGGACGAGAGCACCTCCCAGCATCTGTATAAGTTTCCCGATGGTGAGCGCGTGTAAATACTCGTCCCAAGGGGATCCGGCGCACTTGCGTCGCAAAAGAAAACGGAACTCCCCACAAAATTCCAGGAAGTAACGGGAGACTCTTGAGGAATGAAATAGGATAACAGCACTGGGGCTGCATCTCACAATTAAACTGATAATTCGTGCGCTCAACTCCGGTACCTGCTTGGTTTCTCCGCTCGAATTATTCTAGTTGTCGTTGGTGCGGCGGTAATAGCTCGGGACCATTTGGGCTGACAGAAACGTGTCGTAGACGACGACGCGTGCGACTATTTCCCTCTGCAAGACATGTGGAGAACGAGAATGGCTTAGCTCTGCCCTAGCAACACGGTAGCTTACGCTGAACGACCTTGCATGAGCAAAAGTAGTTGGAGGGATCGGTGTGAAACGGGCCAGAACATGAAAGTCTCCTTCGTTTTTTTGGCAATTCAGGATGGATTGTAAGCCCAAAACAGGAGCTTAATCAACTCACCGCCGTTGCAGGGAAAGTCCTGTGGCACTTGGTGCAACCACGCGCAATGTGACAACGACATGACCCCATTCGATTCCGGGGCGGGGCCTATCCTCGAACCGATTGTGGTTTTTTTTTTTTGCAGAAGGGCGGACTAGCTATAATCTCTAGTTAAAAGTCAGGAGCCCGGTTCCATTCGCTTGAAAGACAAATTCTGTGGCTCTTGGATTGAGACTTAGCGGGCGGTGTTCTCTCGAACGCCAGTTTATGTTTGTATTCAGGTCTAGGAGGAGTTGAATCGGAAGTCTGTGAATTGATTGGCGGCATTCTAACCTTACCAAAGCGGTTGGAGAACAAATCGTGGGGCTTTCAAGGGTTTGACATACTGTGCCCAAATATACATATCTCTCATGGCGTTTGGAGCGCTTCTTCGGCACATGTGGCAGCTGAGTATTTGAAGACATTGGGTTCGATTCCCTATGAGATGATTCCAGGTTTCGATGGTATCTTTTTTTTTCACCGCATATGCAATAGATCAGAAGGCTTTGGACATGCCGGAGCCATACCTGAATCTGCCTGGTCCTCTGAGTGCATGCCGGACATCGGCGAGGCGCAATGGGACATCCTGATCATTGGATCATCGACCGGCATCTACGGCAAGGCGACAAAGTTATGGGTCCGGACGAAATAAGAGCAAGGCCCATGTTTCTGCGATAAGCGTTAGTGCCATCAGGCAAAGCAAAGGGAGGAAACATTAACGACTGTGTCCTCAGTGTTTTTTGTATCCGGTTTCTCGGGAATTCCTGTACAAATGAGTGAGCGCGTGGAATTCTGACGAAAAGCGGTCGGCCGGGCGTGTTCTTCGGCACACCGTGGATCGCGCATCCGGCGTATTCAATTTCATGAGCGTGACTCAGAACTCGACGAGCTGGCAGTTAGAATTCAGCGCGCGGCCGAGATTTGAGCTCATGCTCCGGAAGTTCCGGTACAGTAGAACAGAGGAGGTCTTAAAAAAAATGGGCGAGTGGAATTTTGACAGGGAACGGACAGCGCGGATTGAATTCAGAGAGTCTGCAAACAAAATCAGCACCCGAGATTTCGGTGAAAACAGGTCAGCGCTGACCCAAATTGAGCCTAGGTACGATTACAGTTCCGGCGCACGTTGAGCAGTTGATCAGAAATCCGGATTGAGAAATCACAGACGGCTCTGTAAGGAAACTCTGAACCCGATGCAAAAATTTGTTCTATTATTTTGTACTGAATAAGGGACTGAAAGAAATTGCAGGGGCGGCGACGTAGCGTAAAAAAGGTGCGGTACGGATATGGAACGGTGTGGAGAGGATGGAGCGAAGAGAGGACGCGGGGTGGGGCACAAGGCGGAGGGAGATGGATGCGGAAGGACCGATTCGAGGGCGGGGATAGCTAGACGGGAATGGGAGCTTAGTAGGGTCGTGCTCGGGGGCGTGGGTGGCGAGGACGGCGTGGGGGACGGCGGTGGTGGGGGGACGGGCGCGCGGAGTCTATGGAGTGACAAGACTAGGCGGAACGGGCGGGCCAGCGCAGGGGAGGAGCGTCGTTGACACGGGGCGGGAAAGGCATTCGCGGAGAGCGTAGGAGGGAGATGGATGCGACGGCGGGGAAGGGCGCGGCAGCGGTGTGGACCAGCGGGGTGTGGACGGGCGTGAGGAGCCGCCAGGCGCGACGGGATAGGACTGTTCGTGGGGGACAAGGAGGGTCGGTGTAGAATGCGCGGGGGAGGGTGGCACGGCTGCGGTGGGAAGCGGGGCGAGACGTGCATGCGGAGGTGAAAAGGGGAGGCTGGGCCGTGAGGCGCAGCGTGGTGGCGGGCGGAAGGGACGCTGAAGGGAAGTGGGCACGGAGAGGGGACGGGGGCGCCGCGGTGGCGTGGGCGCCGATGCGCGCGGTAGCGACGTTAAGGCCGGGGGACAGGAGCGCGGGGTAGACGCAGCGGCGGGGGCGGAACGGAGCGGGCGTGGCAGCACAAGAGCGGAAGGGGCGGTAGCGGTGTGGGGGCGGGACGGGAGGGGCGCGCGGAGTGGATGCGGCGGAGGCGGGACAGAGCGGGCGTGGCGGCGCGCGGGGTGGGTGGTGTGGACGCGGGGTTGGGGTGTGCGCAGTGGTGGAAATGGGCGGCGTGCGAGGGGTACAGGAAGCGGGCAGGGCGAGTATTGGGGGCGGGCGCGGCCGCACGGGCAAGGGCGGGTGCAGAGTGGGCGGCACGGGGTGTTAGAAGTGGGCGGGCGAGGTATTAGAAGCGGGCGGCCTGGGGTATTAGAAGTGGTGGGCGGGGTATTAGAAGTGGGCGCACCGAGGTATTAGAAGTGGAGACGGGCGGGGGACGCGGATGACGTGGCACGGGCACGGGCGTGTGCGGAGGGCGGCGCAGGGTGCTAGAAGTGGGCGGCGGGGGGTATTAGAAGTGGGCAGCGGCGTATTAGAAGTGGCGGGCGGGGTATTAGAAGTGGGCGCACCGGGGTATTAGAAGCGGAGACGGGCGGGAGGGCAGGATGACGTGGCACGGGCTCGGGCGGGTGCGGAGGGCGGCGTGGGGTGCTAGAAGTGGGCGCCGCGGGGTATTAGAAGTCGGCGGCACGAGGTATTAGAAGTCGGCGCAGGGTGGGCGCTAGGGCTGCCGCCCGTTACCGTAACGGCAACGGCCGTCAATTCAACGGTGTCATGACGGGGACGGCCGTGGAATTGACAACCCGTAGTGTTGGTAGTTCAGAGCTCCGACGGGACGGGACGGGTAACGGGACGGCCGTAAACGGTACAACGGGCAGAAAAAAATGTGATTATTCAGAATTTTACACCACTACGAGTCCCCCAAAATCTCCTGGACTGCGTTGCGCGCGAGACGAAGGCGTTGTTCGACAATCATAAGGGTGCAGATTGTGTCAGGCTTCAAACTCGCACGCCGAAGGGAAATGGTGTCACGGCCGCCCGAAAAAAATGCGCTCCACCGCGACGGCTGATCCTATGGAAATAATTAGCGCTTCTCGAAGGGAAGAGCGAAAGAATGATGTACCCGGAATAGTCAGAATATCACGAGCAAGGCAGAAAAGGTTCGGGAACTGAGCCTTGCGAGCGAACCACCACTGAACTGGATCACAGTGCTTGAAGTCCTCGCGTGGAAGACCATAGTACTCCCGCAACTCGTCAAGAACCACACGTCGGTGAACCTGATATCTCGCCGTGAAATCCTTCTGAGGTGATCCAGGCTCGCAGGATGAGGAGGCAGTCAGCGGTGGGGTCACAGGAACGATGTTATGATTGCGTGCCGCGTAATTGGCCTTGAAGTGGTTGTCAAGCGCCGTCTTCGTAGTCTCAAGCTCTTGAAGAAGGTCATCGTCGTGGTAAAAGTCGGACTTGAGCCCTTCGTACGAATACGTGGATCAAGTACTTGAGAACGTGTTAAGTAATCGAACGTCAAGATAGAGTAATGCACGTACGCGCGGCCCAAGTATAATAGGGGGACTGATCCATCTTGTAGTAATAATCACTCAGCTTGCGGTGCGCCTCGAGCAGACCGTTGCGAAGAACAGAAGGGGTGGAAAACGGGAGCTCCTTCAAACTCGTGCGCAGGTCTTCCTGCAGTCCACGGAAAATAGCATGTGTGAAGGACAGAGTTGGGCGCTTCGTGGTTGATATCAGAGTGGTGGCGGTTCGAAACGACTTCAACCAGCCAGTGACCAGCACAATCGACTGCCAGTCCGACGCGCTCAGATCCCATTGGTGAAGATCGCGGTGTAGTCCAACAAAGTCGTCGATGATCTTGCGATGATCAATTGCGCGGCCTAGAGAATATGAACAAATGAAATTACTACATAAAGACGTAAGGAATGGTCGTACGAAGCATCTGATGAGTGGAGGACCAGCGCGTTTTCACGTCCAAGATCGGCATGAGTGGCTGCTTCCCGAGCTTCCCAGCACGAAAGTCGGCGGACTCCTCGACCACTCGAGTCCATTCCTGCCGGCGTTGAGGACTGGCACGTATCGAGCGAATGATTCTTCGAAGCTGGACAAGACACGAGTTCATTATAATCACGGTTTAAAAATTTGAGTTGGAACGTGCCTTCCCCACGGACCGAAGTTTTGCAACACCACCCTCGTTGCACCACCTCGGAATCGAACTCTTCATCATCCTCGTCGTCATCCCCCTCGGCGTCGTCATCGTGCTCCCTTGCAAGCGGCGCTGTGACCGCATCTTGATAAGATGTCTGTCGCCCCCCGGCCTTTTCCCCCGAGGATTTTGATATGGCGCCAATAGCCTCAAGAAGCTAGAAAAGAAGTCAGTCTGATTCTAGATTCAACGAAACAAATACCTTGATTGCAGCTAAGTGGGCGGTGTGGGGGCATGCAACGGATTCGTGCCGCAATGGGATCAAAGGTAATGTCAACTGCTGCGAAACTTGATTGCGAGGTTATCCATGAGGGTGTTGTTGTTAGAAGCATTGTCCATTGCTATACCCTCGACCTAAACAGGAGTAAGCTCGGGCATATCGTCATCGGTTTCGTCGGCATCTACTTTCCTTCAAGCCCATACATCTCGACAGTGTTAAACAACTCCTCCGCCATGTTCTCTCCCGAGTGCTCGCCGATTAGTTCGCGGAAGTCTATCAGAAACTCCTCTGGACAGAATTCAGCAACAAAACAAAACGAGAAGAAGACTGGAGCGCACCGAGTTTGCCCTCGTTCGTCACGTAATGAGCAACGACGGCCATGAACGCGTGCTGGTTGCTTGAAGTCCACGCGTCGAGCGAGAGACTGACCTTGGAATCGAACTCCTGTAATTAATTAAGAGTGATATAGCTGCGCGAAAAGGTAAATAAAATACCGCAAACATCTTCTTGGTGCCTTCAACAGTGTCCACACCATCTGCATGACTCGCGTGCGCATAGCGGTACGACCAGGAACTTTGAAGTTGAGAGTAGACCCGTGATGGGTATACTACATGAGTCGGATGAACTCAGGTCTCTCGACTTCATCGAAAGGCTGATCACAGGCGACCATCCACTCGGCCAGGAGTCGGTTGAAAGTTTCCTGATCGAACGTGCCCTGCGGAATCAATGAGCAAGTGGTGAAAGAGGAAAAGAGGTGAGAAAAAATACATGAGCTTTCTCGTGCGCCTTCATCGCCTGTCGTTCGAGCCCTTTCAAGATACTCTCGGTCGCACTCTCTACCTTCCCCAAATACGCTTTGGCAGCGTCTCCGTCGGTTGGGACGTTCCCGCGGGCCAGATCAATCTCGGCTTGAGTTGGCTGGTCTTCTTTTCGAGTGTAGAGCGCGGCGAAAAAGACGATACATCATCGCAAAGTGTTTCTTGAGGTGGTTGACCAGTTCTGTTGCAATTGCTGTCAGCATTGGGAAGAACCGCGCGAGAGAACGGCGTACTAGTGACATTATATCTCATGGCTTTAGTAATGGTGATAATTTGCGATTCCCGTGGCGGCACTTGTAGTGCTTGTCACCAGGATTGCCGACACTGCCTTCTGCATTCTTGGGAACAGCGTCGTAGAAAAGGTAGATCGGATTTTTAAACTTGAAAGGATTGAGTGAATATTGACGAATCAAAAGAAACGGGAACATGACGTACTCCGGTAGCTTTTGAAAGATCATCCCCGTCCTTTACTGTAGCATGGCCGGCGTTGGACGAGCCTTTACCCTGTACCGGAATATGCACCAGTCAACACCAAATAAGTTGACTGAGGATGAACATACTTTAGCTCGGGGTAAATCATCTTCGTCCTCGACTTCCTCGACGGTAGCACGACGACGCTTGTTCAAAGCCGGTTTCTGGCGGGTGTGCGGCTTGGAGGAATTTCCTCCACGAGCCGGAACCGTTTTGGAGGCGAGGAGATCCGCAATCTAAGAAGTATTAGCCACAAAGCCGAAACGAATCTTGTGCTCACCTCATCGTTGTCAATAGGACTAGTCTCATCGTCCGAATCACCGCAGTCCGACGAGTCAGAGACATCCACGAGCTCAGGCATGTCGAAATCATCGTCCTCCTCGTCGCTGACAGACTCAGCAACCTTCTTGACCCGAGGGCGAGCTCCACTGGTCTGAGGGCGACGCTGAAGGCGGGGATTTCCATCGTCGTCGGCCTTCTCTGCTTCAAGGTATTTGGTGAGCTTGTCGGTCTGTCAGGCACGGGTGCTGCGGCAAGAGGGAATGTCTATGGAGGGAAAGCTCAATTAGCTTTTGTATCAGAGAATAATAATGAACTCGTACCAGGAGCGACCGGAGGGAGCGCTCTTTCGTCGGATTCAGAGCTGTAGAATGTAATATCAGAAGCGTCCTTGAGATTGCCATCTGCGTCGCGTGCACACTGGTCGGACATTTTCCTGAGAAAGAGGTGATGAAAAAAAAAATCAAGCGCTCAGCTTATAATGCTGCGATGCGGAAGCTCTTCCGAGAGGATTGTCATTCAGATTAGCGATTTCTTGCCCGGGATGGCCGTAGAAAAACCATTTGAATCTCAGACCATGAGGAAAAAAGATGTTGGCCTGTCCGTGGCCGCACTGTCGCCAGGGAACAGCGGAAAAACGGCGATAAAACGATATTGGGCTGACGAAATCACTACTGAAAGAGGTATGAACTAAGTAGGTCCATGTGAAAGACCAAGCACAAGGAGGACCAAGAGAAGCATTGATTGGCCGTAAAATCCCGGAACCAACCCGGAACACCCGAGCCAAAAGTACGCTTTTAGAGGTTCAAAACGGCCCGAGGAGGCATACCTAACATATCTCAAACTTCAGAGCCTGTTTGACGCGTCCGGACGCGTCGTACCAGCAGCGGTGTGAAGGTGTAAAGCAAGCGAGGGAGTGATGGTTAAACAAGAGCAAATTTCGGACATGGCCTGATGGGAACAGATTTAAGGTTTTCGTGATTAACCACATACCTTCCCTGTCGATCCTGACGTACCTGGCGCCATGGTGAGTTGTTTCGCAGTGATTTGGAAAGCCGTTACACGGCCGTAGCGGCCGTCTTTTGACGGCCCGTTGGGTACACTAGCCGTCCCGTACCCGTCCCGGCAATCAAGTTGAAATATGTCCGACGGGACGGGCACGGTACCCGTCGCACGGCTGCCGTCGAGCCGTCGAAACGGTAGCGGGCGGCAGCCCTAGTGGGCGCGCGCGGCGGGCTGCTGGGTTTGGAAGGATCTAGAAGGGTTAGCCCAGTTTGTAGTGAGACTAGATGGTTTTAGAAGTACCTAGTGGGGTGTTTTAGAAGTGGAGGGTAGGTGTTCGGAGTGGTGGGAGAGGGTTTGGTGAAAGTCGACTTCGAGATCGGAAGAAAAGAGTGTGACTGATGTGACAGTGCTACAGCAAACATCAAACCTCCGGCGTCCCGAATGAGAAGGCGGTCCATATTTGATATTCTAGGGTGTCAGATTGTGACATATCAACACCGGTGGGGTCTCAAATATGAACCTACGGGGTGTATGGGTGGTTCTGCGAGTTTTTTTGGGTGAGAAAAGACCGGATTTGGACGAAATCAGCAGGAATGGGGAAACAGGACTATGGAAATGGGCAGAAACACAGGTTTTGGGAAAAATGGGTATAACTCAGGAACACCTGATGATGTTTTTTAGATTATTTCTGCAAAATACAGCATGAGACACAGGGAACCACCTCATAAGTTCAATTTTCCAATTTGAACACTTTTTGAGGTATTTCTGACGTTCTAGAACGGGCGGGTTGGGGATTTAGAAGTCAAAGTAGGTGCATTTTAAAACATTTGTGTGGTGAGTTAGAAGTGATATTAGAACTTGGTATAACCGGGGGAAAATCCAAAATCACCTACTCTCTTATGGTGGTAGGATTTCGGGATCGTGGGAAATTTTTCTGAGGTACTTCTAGCGGTAAATAAACGAGAACTCTTTTATTTGCAGAAATACTCTAGGCACCACTGCCGGCATGAATCAGAATAAGTAGCTGTTCGGCTATTAAGTGTTTAAGTACCCGTGAAATAGGTGTTCACTTGGCCGATAGGCATTCACTGGAGAAATAGTTGTTTGCATGCAAAGTAGGCATTCACGAATGCATAATGCTATTGTTCTTGCATATACTCCGACGATCCTCCATCAACTGACGAACTCAAGACGAACTTACAGAGGTACTATACGACTCCAATTAAGACGATGCTATAGACTTTTGATGCTCGGAGGAGCGTCGTCCGGTACCTCGAGTCTGAATTCTGCGACTGGGGAGTCAGTCTCGGCTGGCGCGAACGACGCGGCGGTCTCGGGCACAGGTTCGAACAACTCTGGAACGAAATTATTAACGTAGGATACGCAAGAGAAAGAAAAGGGTGTCTCAGCCCGTGAGAATAGCTCAAAATTGCTTGGTTGCCCGATGGAAGAAGTAAAAGAAGTGCGAAAAATACTTGAGAATGGTCTGGGTTGTGACTTGTGTTGTGATCTACCACGCAAGAATTGGAGGCGAGTCCGTTGAGTTCGGCGCCGTGGGGAAGAGCATCCGGCAATGTAATCGAGAAATTTTCGGGCTTGGTCGGTTGGACCATCGAGTTCGGTGAGCTGAGCACCGCGCGGGGAACAACCTCCACAGGAACCAGGGCCCAGATCGAGAACGCGGTCACAGTCGACATGATCTGAATAAGAACTCAGCGTATCGGTTTCCACATCCGTCTCAAGCCTTGGTAAATGATTGAAGATGCTCCCAAGTTCACTATCTGTAATGGTGCCAGAATCGTGTTCATCGGAAGAGTAAATTGAGCTTAGCCGGGACTCAGTACAATCGGAGGATGTACTCGCCAAATGTTGACATCTGCTAAAGCATCGTGCATCTCCGGGCTTGCCGAGATTTGAAGAGATTTGTCTTGATCAAGAGCGGAACGTAGCTCCGAAACCTGGTCAGTAAGCTTGACACAAGAGGCGATGCTTAGCGTGAGGGATTCATCCACATCACCAGCTTGAATATTGCACGGGAGGTAGTCTTCGCAGATATCCCAGCCTGGATCGCAAGAATAAGCATAATCCCCATCGTCTTCAACGTCAGTGCCTGTGATCGCGCCAGAATCATTGTCATTCAAATGATGAATCTGGGTCGGACTCATCTGAGACTCGTAGTGCTCTGCAGTTTCACGAGTACGAAACCTCGCCACAGCTTCCACGACTTGACGCAGAACTTCTGGTGGTACTGCGGAAGCGTCATCGAGTGCATTAGCACTAGCGGTGGACTCAGACAAAACACTTAGCTCCGTAGCTTGGTGCGTTGACCCTTCGCTTGAGATGGCTCGTTGGACAATCGGCTCAGAAAGACGGTCAGTCGTCTCGTTAATGCCACAGAAATAGACTGGACGCTCCTCACGTCACTCGATATGCGGCGGCCGGGCTGCACCGAAAAGGCTTCACGGATGTCGGCAGCGTCATCAGTATCCGAGTGGATTCTTCGATTCGCGGAGTTTCTGGATCTATCGCGTCGAAATCGAGCGAACTCGGTACGGGCGAGAGCGCGGGAAAAATTTCGGGGCGTGGCGGCGGAACGAGTGAAACATGTTGCGGGAGCAAAGTAGGCGTGGGTGGAACCAAAGGATGAGTACCGGGTGCAATGTCGTCGAAGGCATTGGTGGGACAGAAGCAGAGGCTACGAGCGGTTTGGGAGACATGTGAGTTGCAGGAATCGGCTCAGCAGGTCAGCGGCATTGTCGAGAGCGTCCCAGAGATCAGGAAACAGTGCGTTCGGATCGAAATAACCGTACAGAATTCCTAGAGAGTCAGCGAGCGGAATAGGATTGGAGCGCGTACGTTGGGACTCTGGAACACGGGAGATGAACCGCTCCTTGATGGACATTGAAATTCCACTGACAAAATCAAGTCCCGTTGTGTAGTCGTGATCCTTCGCTGCTTGACTTGCGGTGCCGCGATGTACTGGGAATCACGGAAGTAGTGCTCAATTTCCAACTTGATACGATATGGACACTTAGCGGATTGGACCCGAAAGAACTCGATCAAGTCGTGCCCAGAAGCACGGCGTCCTTTGTCCGAAGCACCATATAAAAGAAGCATCTGCTCTCGTGCTGCATCCCAAGTTCGATTCGGCATGTCATCGTCAATTTCGGATGACTCCACAGACACGATCCGAGGAATATCGCACTATAAATGTAACGAGCTCATCGGTGTTAGTAATGCCTGCGTGGGAACCATATTGAAGAATCAGAGCGAGAAAATTGTGAACGCCGCGCTCATCAAAATACGGGGCGCCGGCCGTGCGCGAAATGGGCATAGGAACGAGCAGGTGCATTGCGGAGGGTAATGGAGGGAACTGATGGAGGATACGGCGTGGGCGGATAGCTCAACGACATAATTAAAACCTGTGGCGCATTTGGGTATCGAAGACTTGGGGAGGGGGAATGAAAAGAATACAAGGACTCAGCTGGGTACCAGCAAAGGAAAACGAAACACCCCTCGCGGCGAGCTCCACTAACGAAGAGAAGGGTGGTCCATATGTGGACCGAGTGGTGTCCAGGTCGTGCCGGTGAGATCGCCGAGTCGTACAGTGAATCCCCGTCGGACGTGATCGAAACGAAAGCTCCAGAAGGTATGTAGTCAGTATGATAGATCTCAGGAAATACTTAGCTCGTTGTGGAATAGAAATTCACTGAGGGGGGCAAGAAATCCGAGTAAAGCGTAGACTGAGGTGGTGGTGAGGAAACCCGAAGGCGACGAGCTGAGCAAGTCGCGCTTCTACATCGTTGAAGAAGGTCGTACGTCTGGGTCGCAAATTTGGCAAAATTAAGAATAAATCTGCGGTAGTAACTAGCAAGATTAAGAAATCCACGAACTTCGGTGATGGTGGCCATTCGAGTATCGCACTAATTTTGTCCGGGTTAACCTGAATACCGTTTCCAGAAACGTAATGCCTGAGATACAATATCTCGCCAGAACACTTGTCAGAATTTAGAACAAGGTTCTCGTTATCGAGCGCAGTAAGTACCTTTTCGACATCCTGGACATGGGGTTTCTCATCCTTGGAGTAGATGATGATGCCGTCAAGGTAAACCATGGCGCAGACGTTGATGAAAGAGCGAAGAATGTCATCGTCATAGTTTGGAAGGTAGCAGGTGCGTTGGTGAGACCGAAAGGCATGACACGGAAGTGGAAGTGACCATAACGACGGGTGAATGCGGTCTTCTCTTTGGCATCATCAGAGAGACGTACCTGCCGATAGCCAGAGCAAAGGTCGAGTACCGTGAAGATGGTGGCGTCCTTGAGATTTACGTAGCATTTGTCTATACGCGGTAAGGCATACGTGTTTTCTTCATCAGACGATTGACCGCTCGTAGATCAACACAAACTCGGAGCGTACCGTCTGCACGGAGGAGAGCACAGAAAACTATAAATAAATTGCCAGCAAAGCAGGGCCCGTGAGGGATGAGACCGGAGAAATCTAAGAAACAGGGGAAAGTTGAGAGTGCTGTCTGTCGGCGAGGTGGGGAAAGGTCGGGGCGGAGGTGTCAAACATCAATAGTGCTGTGGAATTGCTTGCCTTAAAGACGATGGCGCGTCCCTGTGCTTGTTTGGAGAAAGCAGGGCGGGAATCAAAGAACTGCGAATATTCGAGGAGAACCCTGGTAAGGTTGGGTTCAGATGCGTAACCCTTGGGAGTCATTTCGGCGTTGGGAGAATGAGAGGCGAGGGTCGTGCGCAAGGAGAGAGTGGGCAAGGCCTACATCTCTGAGAAAAGCCGTCTCGATGAGGTTGAGGATGGTAAGCACACTGGAGAGCCAAGATTATCACTTGATGAGAATCATGAAGCTGCCGCCAGGAACTTGGAAGTGCCGCGGTCACTGTCCCACAGATAGGTGGGTATTTAGACAGCGCTCCAGCTCTGCCAAGGCTCGCCGAAAATGGAAGGTCCTGGTAGGAATAGCAGAGCGGAAACGTTGGTGGGCGCAAACCAGGCCGCCGTGCGGCGGCGCGCAAGCGGCGCGACGACCTTTCCTCTCAGTGGTTGCGGGCACGAACGTAGACCGTGGGGTTGTGCGTGAGGACATCCAGTAGCAGGGCAAATGACACTTTGGCGGATATCGAAAGCATCAGGTTCAACGGTTTTCGAGTTGTGATGGTGGTGAGAAAGGAAGCATCAACCGTGACAACAACGTGATTGGCACTGTTTGGCTGCGGCTTCACCTCGGCTTGATCATGACCACACCCACCATCGCAGAGGCCATCCGATCGCACCAACACCCGGTGATCACATACAGGAGTACAAGTGCCGCTACCAAAAAGACGAGCCAGGCGGAGCTTACTCTACCGACTCTGGGCAGGCAACTGCGCTCTGTCGAAGCACAATACGATTGGGTGGAGAACGTCAAGATGCGCTAACGATTTCGCCTCTGTCAGACTCCCCGACGACTACCTTGACACAGACGTCGGCGCCTACCTTACCCTCAATCGGAGGGCAAAACAATTCAACGAAAATCAAGAAACTGACACGCACATGTTCCACCGCGAAAATATCTTGCAGCCCTCGACGGGTCTCGCTGGCGCGTACGTCGCTTCAGGAGGACTATCCGATGGATTGCCCTTCTCTCCGGCCGCAGTGCAGGCAATCACAACTTTGCTTGTTCGCGCTGGCGACCGCACTGAAGATTCGATGATCTACCCAGATCATAAGCTCTACATCCAGGCCATTACCACCTCCAGATGGCTTAACCCCTCTGCTCAGCCCTTACAAACTCGTGAAGCTGTACTGCTGCTCGGAGAGGACAAGACCAATCGTTGTCATGGCCAAGACCCGTCCTGATATAGACACTATCGTTAAGAATCAATCCTATCAATACCCCACGTCGATAACGGGAGCGAGCGCCGGAACTCGCGTTTTGACCCAGGTTTTTCGCCCTCTTTATTGTATATTTTTACGATCTGAGCGTCTTTTCGTGCAGCTGTGGGCCCAAATGGCTTCAAGGAGACTTGGCGGGGATCCTGGGGCGTGGTGCAATAAGCTCTATGCTTCCTCTGTCTCGGGCCCGGAATACCATTGCTACGTCAAACTCACCGGCGAGGACACTATGGCCATATCGAAATGGTATCACGATATGGACAGCCTCGAAAATACTGTGGCTGTTCTCCTGTATTCTCTGGAACAACTGCATATCCATCCAGGCCTTCGTGTATTACCGTCGAGCACTGCTGATACGATCGCAGCCTTCCCCGCGAGTGTGCCGTCCTATTCCGACTCTTGGCTTTGGCGTTCCTTACATACCTCCCTCCCGTTCTCTATTCCCAGAATTTTTGGCCAAACGATGGTGAGACGGGCTGGAGTGCAGATCACATAGTACTGAACATATAACCAGCGGATAATCGCTGAAGCCTGTTTCAGAACGACCCGTTTTCGTGTCACGTCACCTTCTCTTGAGGTGGATCCATATCACTCCATGTACGACTGTATGTTTGCTTGCTCCCGTTTTGACCAGTGTTTCTAATGGCACCTGTCCTCTAACTAGTGTCTGGGAAAAATGGGCCTCCCATCCTCTTTGACGAGGTTGCCGGCAAAGGCGCCACTGGAACAGTTTTGCGGAGTCGTGCTGAAAAGAAGATACTTAAATACGGATCCTCCAACCACATACGCCACGAGGCGCTGATTTAACGGCAAACTCGCGCGGTTGGGGTGCAATGACTTGGCTATTCCGCGCTACTGGGGCTTGTATCCATTCCGGGCGGAGCTCGAGGAGCTGGCAATCATCCTTGACGATGCTGGAACTCCCATTGGAGTTGATGCGATGACTCGCGAGCAACGGTGCGATTTTTTGAACATCCGTCGTACTTTATTATAATTGAGCGAACCTTGACAGTTTCCATGTGGCACATACAATTCGCCAACTCCATGAGTTTGGCGTTCACCATCACGACGTGTTCGGCAATACGGTCATCGACACGGTCGGTACCATCAGATTGGTGGATTTCGACCAGGCGGAACTGGTGCCTCCGGGTACTGAGTGTTCCTGTTGCGACGATATGGACTCTCTATCTGTCCTCGAAGCTTCCTAATGTCTACTTCCTTTACTTCTTGTTATCGGTAACGAGTTTTTTGGCTTACAGGATGTGCCGATTGAGGCGATCCAATTTATATCCGCGAGTCAGAAAGGCGGATCCAGAACCATTGTCTTTGCAGATGTGGATGAGAGTCAGGCGCGTCTCGACGCGGATACGTCTCTTTCTTTTTTTCACACAGGTTGATGTCAGGCTAGGGTCTAGCTTTGCTCCCCCACCACCCCCGATCTGGACCACCATGCGTACAAGCTCCCGCAGCACTGGGCGAGCTAACTTCGACTTTTGATTGTTCATCCTCGGCCATCTTTGGGCAACGGGGGATATTGGCTGCGGGCAGTGCGGGCTTGGTATGGGACGCATATGCCACGATTTTTGCGTCATTTTTCATTTCACTCTCTTGTTTATTCCGCTGCTCCGCATCTCCATGACACGGATGTTCTTCTTTTTTACCAGACCCAACGCGATGGCTCCCCAGAGCGCCAGTCCTTTCCCGCCCCCGCGCCAAACTCAGGGATGCATCGTTTTGCAGTGGATGGTGGCGTGGCTTTCTTTCTGGTCCGCATTGCGCGTGATGGAATGGAGGTGCTTGGGCGGCGGTGTGTGGATGGGCCTGTAGAGAGTCGTGAGTCCGCCCGCCGCTGACGTGTTCGTGTCCATCCACATATCTCCGGGCATGTACAATCCTCTCCGTGGCCGTCGGGCACGCCATTGGTGCGCGTGGCATGGCCTCGTCGACTTCACTCACTCGTAGATGAGATCGCCCTGGCCGTTGGGAGTATATTGATTTGCTGGGAAAGGGAACGTACCATGCGCCCCTGCTTCTTGGTTCCCTGCACTTCAGTTGCGTGTCTGTTCTCCGTCAGAGACGTCTGCAAAAATACAAGCCTGCTTGGGGAGGGTTGTACTGAAGGATGTGCGCAACGCCTTCCTATAAGCGTTGATCCAGAGCTTTCCTTGTGGTCTCATCTCCGTTTCGTTTCGTTTGCAGCATCAGAGCAAGATTGACACTCTCTGACTTCTGCTCCCTCGTTTTTTAACTACATTGCCTCTATGTTTTGTCTTCCCGCGCTCATCACCATGTGGACTCGACTTCCTGGGCGCGCCTCTATCGCGCGTATGGATATATATCTTTTCGCTTTCCAGACCTTCGGTATGCTACCTGAGCATCGATTCACCTCCCACTTCGCTCGTTCTGCCCTTCGTTTCCTGTTGAGGTGCTCACCCTTCAGTTCAATCAATCATGCGATGTGGTTGAGACCCCCTTTGTCGCTTTCTTAATTCTCTTCATATGCATCGTGCCCTTTCCTATTTTCTCTTTTCATTCTCATGACCCATACGACTCTAACTATGGATGGTTCGTCGACTGACGTGGAGGATGGTGAGAAGAGAGTCCGTTAAATAGAAGTCTCGCCGGTCATCCCGGTGAAATTGTAGCGTGAGTCGTTGTGGCCGCATTTCAGAGGGGAATGGAAAAGTAGTCATCGACGAATATATCTTAACCACAAGCCCGAATACGGAAGGGTTGATGCGAAGGGTCGGGGAGATTCGATCAAAGTGGGGGTACTCATCGACGGTATCGTGAAAAAGATGTGTCCGATGTTCCTCGAGACACCTGCTGGATTGGTTTGCAATATGCGCTCGACAGCGTCCAGTACTCCCGGTTTGTCGAGGCGCAGAACTTTATAGAGCAGAGGTTCGAGCCTATTGAAGTCAGAATGCATTGATTCGAAACCACGAGACTTCAATGTTACCATGAACAGACACGATGGCACACCAACAAGAGAGTAGGTATCGATGAGGGATGCTAAGCTGCTGCGAGCTCAAACATCTCGCCTTCGACATCTAGAGGAAGAGCGGGTTCGCTCAGGCTGGCCATCTAGCGGTGGTCACGACTGGTAGTAAAGATAATGGATTTGCCCATCGGCATGGATGCATGTCAGTGCCACTGACAGATCGTCCATGTCGCCCAGATTCATGCACGGCCGTCGAATTGTATCCGGGCTGCAAGTTACGATTATACCAGGAGCTTGGGGTCGCCGCAAGGAGCAACCCAGAAATTTCCTTATTTGGACTGAGCGCCACCAGGTGAGAATATTCAAAGTCGCTCTCTACGACCCATTTACTTCATTCACGATAAAATATTGTATGTATCCAAAAGTAAATGTATACAATTTGCTACACAGACGCATTGCACGTATCATAATTCATTCTTGGCGGCAGGAGGAAAGTAGGCAGGCATGCGAGGGAGGCAATTCACGACGAGGAAAAGACGAAGAACAGAAAACTATGTAAATAGAAAAACGAAAAGGAATACGAGCGTCCACGCGTCTGCGGACGACTTTTTTTTGTGCGACGCGAAGCCTACTTGCTGCTGAGAACAGGGTGAAGCAGCGAGCTGAGTCGGTCAGGATCGTACGAGTCTTCGCTGGTGGTGGTGGTGGCAGGCATGGTCAAGATGGCGCTAGACTTGTACGGCACGCAGCTGGAGGTCGGGGCGGGCGTGGCGGTGTAGGGGAGGTTGTTGTAGTCGAGCCGCACGCGCTTGGGCGCCGACCCGGTACTGGCGGTTCCGCATCGTCCCTTCGCAAGTCGCGGGCTGGACGGTTCCACCGTACGTGCGCGCTTGGTAGGCGTCCCTCCGCGTTGTGCCCCCCCCCCCCTCCAGCTCGTCGACCAGTTTCGAGAAAAAAGTCCACGACTCGCTGCTGCCCAAAATCCAAAACTCTCAAAGCCCCCGGAATCGTCAAACGACCGCAGGTGCGACGACGCCACACACCCAACGCCACTCCTCCGGCAGCCGCTAAGCCGTAGTCTCTTCCACTCTCTCGCACTCATTACCCTCCGCTCCACCCCCACTGCCAAAGATCCCCATCCCCGAAACTCCTCCAAACATCATTCCACCGCATCCTGACGTGCGCATGGTACCCAGTATCCGCCTCCCGGAGTCGCTAAGCCCTCGTCCCAACGGCCGTCGAGGACAAAAGTGAAATGTGGCGAGAGGGGCACAGCCACAGGCGGCGCGGATAAGACAGAAAAAAATGACGAGATGGGACAAAGAGGACGGCAGGTGAGGGCAGACGCGCGATACAAGCTGCGGATTATCCGCACCGCAGAGCCAGTCGGAAAAAAAATAACCGAGCAAGGGCGACCGCGAGTGTGGAAGTATATGGACCTTCTACAGAGGGAGGAATGGATTAATTGCCCGGGCGACGACTCCCTGCGCACGGTGGCTCGCAATCACATCATCCCACCCACTCACAGACCGCCCGCACGGCGGGGGGGTCCTATTCTCGTCGGCGCGGAAGTACGCCGCACCGCGGAATGAGAGGTGGGACATGAGGTGGAAGACGGGCAGAAAAAGAGGGCGGCGTCGGGTCGCCGACTCCCGCTGCCAAGGATGCAGACGCGCAGGTGCAGGAGGGTGGAGTGCAGCGGGTCGTCGAACACCTAAGCATAGTGCGTATACCGACGGGGGAAGAGTCGAGCGCGGAGAAGCCACGCCGCGTGCAATACGCGTGCCGGAGGGACGACACTGTCCGCGACGAGAACGTGCAGCAGCAGGAGGTGGGCAGGGAGCTTCGTAAAAGGAATACGGCAGTATCGCCAAAATGGGGCCTGCGGCGAAGGTGAGGAGAAGATGCAGTCGAATGCATAGAGGTAGACCCGCCCCACTTGCGACCTGGTCGTGCGGGTATGCGGGGCGTCCTGTCGTGCCCCCATCGATCCACGAAGAACGGTGCGTATTGTGGTGCGTTGAAGGCCGAGTCAGGCCGCATCCACCATCGCCAGGCTGCTGATCGCGGCAGGCAGCGGAGTCCTACACGCTGTCCGAGTGGGCATGCGTGGAGTCCCATTCTCCAGCCGATCGGAGTCCGCAGGCACACCCCCATCGCTCGCACATGCAGACGAAGTGGATACGGTGGCCGTGGATCCGACACCGCAGGTGCAGGCGAGGGTGAGACTGATGAACGACAAGGGCGACGCGGCAGCGTAGATGGAGATGGAGGCGATCGCCGCGCGCACGGACGTCGATGTGGGCGGTGGTGTCTGCGCGGTGTAAGATTGTCAGCACTGGCAAGACGCTCAGGACATGGAAAGAACAAAAGGAAGATAGAGGTCGAAGGTGAGATGACAGAGGGGCGACTGAAAGTGGATCGCGCCGGCCAAGAACGAGGACGGGAAAGCGAGCGAGAAAGGCGAAGAGACAAAGCTCTATGCACCTTCCAGTGCACCCGCCCCGCCCTTAGTCCCCTCCGCCACCGAACAAGAGAAACATAGACGAAACGAGGAAGCAGAAAAGAAAAGAGGGAAAGCAGATGGAAACGTACCCGATTCCCAGACCCTAATCGTTCCCGCGGCGAGCGTCGTCTCCAAATGTCCTTGGCCTCCCCCACTACGCCTTCCCAAAAAGGAAGGTGCCATCAAACAACGAATGGACGAGCCCTGCGGACTCCTCGGACTGTCTATCAGTATATATGCCCTCTGAGAGGGGATGGAGGATCTCAAATAAATTATTTGATGTTTTGAGTCTGTTTTTTCTCTGTCAATACATGTTCTAGGGCATTTATAACAAAATTACTGGAATAGATGAAGGGAGCTGAATGTTCTGGCACAGAGGTAGTAAACAGTATGTAGCCCAAGATTTATTGTCAGCTGGAAAAAACAAGAAATCACAGCTTTAAGGTAGGGCAAGGCCTTGCCATTATTGTGCAGGCTAGACTGAGCTGTGTGCACTGTACTGGCCATTGAGAGTTGCAGTGAAATAAAGCATTTGATATATCCAGTTGATTACATCCCGGGCGACGTACAACGATATAGGCAGTCGGGGCGGGGAAGGAACGGAAGGAAGTAAGAAAAAAAAGTATTGCACCCCAAAAGAATCGAACGCAGGCGCATCACAGTACTGATGATGCAATCATTATACCGAAGCACATACATAACAGCTAGACTAGAGTAGCGGATCCAAGGGTATGAACCAGTACGGCTATGGCTGGCGGGCGGGGAGATTTCCTTTTATGGAAATGGCGTAGTGGGGGAGGGGTAGGTCAGCTGTCGTCTCCCGTTATGCGTGTAGTGGGTACTGTGCATTGGGTGGCAGCGAGCGGGGAAGAGAGATGTGCAGGTTGGGGGAATGGGGGAAGTGTGGCGCGGCGCGTGCTGCCTTGCGGATGACGGCGACGTCGTGCGTGCTGGGCGCGGGCAAAGGGAAGCGGCACGGGTGGAAATGCAACTTCTGTCTCCGAGGGTCTCATCGTTGGGATGGAGACGCGGCTGCCCGGGGTGACACACGATTTGTGTGGGTGGGTTAGAGCGGGCACGCGGCGGTACACGTAATAGTGGTGCGGGTCGCCGGTGTGACACAGGTGCTGGCCCGAGCATCCGCCATTGTCCTGCGGAATGCACGCGCGTTCCCACCTCTCCTTCGATGGTTAGCTTGTAGGTCAGCCGGTATCGACTCTCACTCCCGGCGCTATGCTGGGCTCATTCTCCTTTACTGGATTCATGGACAGCGGCACAGATGCGTTGGAGCTGGGAGCGGAGCGACGAAAATATGGCAGCTAAGCTGGACGAGTTTTGCTGCGAGTGAGCGTTTGCAGTGCGTTGCGTGACGACCGTGACGTCGTTGTGATGTCTTTGTCCTCTCATCCGATATGTCGAACAACTCAAACCAGCAGAAGATCCACGTATACAGCGAGCTTGACACTGCGGACCGTGACGCCCATCACCATGCTTATATCACGAAAGTGTGGGGACTGGATACAAAGCGACCTTCCTCAGACTTGCGATGCGGCACTGCGTCTGGTCCACAGCGTCCCCCCGGTTAAACTCGGTGGTGAATCAGTTAAAACGAAGGACATGTCCAAAACAGAAATGGCCGTACCTCCCCTGAAGTGCGCGAAGTTGATCCCCGACTGGATGGACCAAGTTGTCGCGGACGTGGACTTTGCTGCCATTACTATCCCTAAAACTCAGCGAATAAACATGGCTGGGATGTTAATGTTAAATCACAAGGAACCCCGGGGACCTGATACAGTCGAACAAACCGTGGATGACATGCACAACCGGTGGGTACTAGAACCAGCCGCCGCTATTGCAGGAATTGTGATGGGCAAGGAGATTGAAGTGACGTATGCACCTCAGACGGACGGGGCAGCTACAGATCTACGCGTGTGCAACAAGCAGCATACATAGGGTGTAAGTCGGAATTATATCGTGGCCGAAGACAAGCGTGGCAGAGTATGGCTTGAACACGAGAGTAAAGTGTTGGCGCTCCTGGAAGTGGAAACATTTCCGAGCTACAGCAAGCAGCACGACCCTAGGCCAGAACCTGCAGTCAGGATCTGTGTACAGGTGAACAGTTTACACTTTATTTCGTCCCTCTATTGACGCTTTTAGATTTATGTGCAAATGCACAAATTTCAAGCTTTTTACGGCAAGATTTTTTCTCCGTGTGGGGTCATTTACGTCCGTCGTGGTGCCTCTGAGGATGAGCTCGAATTCTCACGCGTTTACCACGATCTCGACGACGATGTACGGCGTACCGCTTGTCTCATCATCGAGGCGGAAAGGCATTCAAGTGGACAGTACGCCATGCCTGTGCCCGCATTCATTCGCTCGATCTCGGAAATCTGGCCTTTCCGCGTCATTTTCGCGTGGTTCTATCGCCAAGTATGCATATGTATATATATTGGCAAATAATTTCTGATCTGGGTCCTAGATTCTACAATTGCTTTTGCAATTCCAAACGTTCTGCGGCACTCCGACTGTGGCTGTTGGGCGGCTAGAAGGCCACTGGTCCCTGTATAAGGCGCTGTCCCCCTGGCCCTCATGCGTTGCGTTGGATGGTATCCTGGATCTGCACTAAAGGCCAACAGGTTGAAATTCCCCACCATTTTCTCAACGCCCCTTGGCGCAGGGGCAAGCGGCGATGTCTGGCTATCCAACGACAGAAATTATTGCTGGACCTTTAGGTTCGGCTACTTACGGGAAAGGGCACTTGGGTTTCGTGCCATTTTTTGCTACATGTACAAATAGATTTAGTCAGGCAACATTGGTCATTGCAAAAATAAATCGAAAGAAAGTGGGGTAAGACGTAGAAATAAATCAAAATACCAGGATATGCTTTCCAAATTCTTACCTACCTGAATGCCCTGGTGCAAGCCCGTTTCATCCCCTGGAACCAATCCAAGTTCGATTTCTGTAATTAGTCATTTCCGCTTTATGTTCGGACCAGTATCCGTCGCTTAGTCAATCAAGCTTACCAATCAATCATCTTGGAAGTTCGAGCCCGAGTAGATACTTCGAGCCCACACTCCTTGCTTTTGTCTCTGCTTCTAGTCTGACGGAGGCAGCAACATACCTGTGCATTGTACTGTACCAGTTCAACCAGTTCAGTCACAGGTCACACCATTGGAAGATTTGTGAGGTGCACCATAAATCAAAATAATATTCCTCGGCCTTCTTGGGTAAAATTGAACTTGAACTTGTGGTTGAACAATACCTCACATGTATTGCTCCCTCCTCCATGTCCTCTGGCTACTGTGATGTGCTGTATCCACTGGGTTCAACAGCCATGCCACACAACTTGAACCCACCATGTTTCTCTGGAATGGGTGATTGATTCTGAGCTCCGTGAAGCCCCCATCTTTTGTGGATCTGAAGTTCCATTGGCAATTCTGCCAATTTTCGGGTATTGAACCCGCATACTTCTCAATTGCTTATCCACTTGTACAGATAACATGTTCATTGCATTAGAGAATGGTAGTATTTCCAATGTAATGGTTTCAAGTTCTTCAAATCATGAAATAATGTGTTGAGCCTCAGGCTAAAAAGCTGATATAGTGTGTATTTGTAGAAAGTCGAAGTCGCACACAACAGTGAGCTGCAGGGAGATGTATTCGGGGCACAGGGACACAAGTGTGGGGGATACAAAAGGCTACAGAAATACGGGGATACAGGCCGAATATAAGGACGAAGCTGTGCGACGGATAGGGGGGGTAGGTAAGGTAACCGGGCGACGATCCCATTTCCAACAGTATTTTGTGAGAATGTTGCCTTGGTGTTTACCCCCTACCTAAAGGTCCAGCACCGCCTCGAAGAGGCCCAATCCCAAGTCATGTGATCAAGCTTTTTATGAACCGGAATGTCGCGGAACACGAGGCCGATATCTTGTCGAAATGCCAGGAACGCCTGGGGCCTGCTGTCGCCACTTTCCACGGCCTCTACTCCGATGGATGGCGGTTTGGTCTTGTCACGCGCTATGTGGGATCTGCAATCGGCCCTCTCGGCCATGCGCCATTGGAGCAGAGGTATTATTCTTTTCCACGTTGTCGTCTCGCATCTGATCCTTACTAGGCAACAATTATTGACGGCCCTACACAAGCTACATAGCTGCGGAATCCACCACCATGACGTGGGCAAAGGGATTTTGCCGCTGCAGTGCTTTTGCTGCATGCAGCGGCACTTGCGGCGGCAGTACAGCGGCACTCTGCGGCAGTTGAACTTACAGCACATGTTGAACTCCTTGGTATCACCGTAATTGGTAGTTTGAAATGTGCCAGGGTACTCTCCTGTATCTAATACATCATTCCACCTTATCCCTGCATTTAATAAAGTCTTGTACACGACATTATACCAAGGAATATTTTCGATGCAGCGGCAGTCTGCGGCAGTATGGCGGCAACAAAACATATGCAAGCATTCTGCGGCGGCGGTCGGCGGTGCCTGGCAGCGACAAAATTGGCAGTTTGCAGCGGCACTTAGGGGTTTTGCAGCGGCAGTGTGCCGTATGCTGCGGCAGTCTTGCAGCACTTGCAGGGTGTGACACCGCGGCAATGTCACATTGCAGCGGCAGTTTGGTGACAGTTCAACTTCAGTTCAGCGGCAATGTTGCAGCACCCAAACTTCCCTCTCCAACACTGGCTGGCCTCCATTCTCCCATAGACTGGATTTGAATATCATCACTGCCACAATTAAATTACTTACATACATGTGTCAAGGCCAGGTCAGGTTTGTCCTCATCAAAGTCATCGGGTCGTCGGGGACTTGGAATATGATGTGGCCTGTGAGACAATGGTCTGGTCTTCATATGGAAGGGCCAGGGCAGCTAGGGAAGCGGAGCGTGGCTGGCTGCCACGCCGAAGCAAAGATACGGGGTGAGGACCAAGGTGGGATATGGCGCAGACGGGGATGGACCGGACCCCCAATTGCAAGGTGTCGAATTTTCCAAGTCTATTGAGAGTATGGTATGGAAGACAGAGGTTGTCGATCTGTCAAGTCAGAAGTAACAGTAAGAGCACATCCTGTCGAGAAGCGATAAAGTACTGCGGGAATTCACTGGCACCGGCAAACGATTCACGATGTAGATTTGTCAATCGCCTCTTGTCCCCCTGGTTTTTGGCAGTTCCATATTGGCGCTCTCCGCACATGTACCTTGCTCAGCTTTGAGGCGAACCTGTGTCAAACGAAGGGATCACGTGTATCGGTCTGTTATGGACCTGAGGGATTAACTTTCGGCAGGTTGCTGCACCAGGTATGTTGAATTCACGGTGTCCCCGTTCAAGGACTATTTCTCATATATCTCAATTTAAACAGAAATTGAGCCGGATCGGTCACTGGAACCCGATACTAGAAAGTCAGAGCAACATGTTCACCCAGAAATCTCAAGTTATAAATTTTATGGTTGGCAGGGAAAGTGCCGCAGGGTTGAAATGTGACGCAGCGGCAGTGTGACGATCGTGCGGCAGCGGCACAAATGATGCTGCGGCAATCTTACGGTAAAGCGGTAATCTGCAGCAGCGGCAACGGCAAAGCGGCACTTTCACCGTGCCCCCATGATGTCCGCCCTGCAAACATTATGGTCGACAACTCCGGAGTCATGACACTCATTGATTTCGACAGAGCCGAGGAGGTTTATGGGGAATGCAAGGGCTGTCCTGACTTGGAGGTGATATCATGGAAACGAGCATGAGCGAAACAGATCCAGAGCCCGAGATCATACCGTACCTGTAATATTGAATGCCCCTTCTTTCTGATCACTGCTCATTATCGTCCGCTCGGGTGTTGTAAAATTTAGATACATCCACTGAGCCTCTCGCCCGGGAAAGAGAAAAAATTGATACACGACGGGGTGATATTATTCCTGAGATTATTCCTGGTGCGCCTAATTGGCGCCTATCAATCTTGACGCTTCAATCGGTGCTGGTTTCACTTGGCTTAATTGTTTCCGGTGCTGTAATCCTCCGAGTTTTGGTGTTGAGTAAGCGACTGATACGAGCCAAAGTCTACAGTTACTAGCTCGACTCGTTAAGTATCATGATCAAAGTGCAACGGTTTACATATTTTGGCTTAGACTCGACTTGTTACTCGTACAGAGAATGTTCACTTGAGCGCCCAGCCCGATAGATTGGCAATTTCCTTTCAGCCCGGGATGGAAGACGCAACAAGGGCAACCACCATACCGACAGAGCTATAACAAGAGTGGTGCTAAAACAATACATTAATACAGAAGGGTGCGATTGAGAGCACGCGGATTAAAGCGAAAGCCAGTCGGTCATGACTCCATGTCCCAGTAGCCTTTGAAAGCGAGAGACTACTGGACCCAACAGCCCTGTCGAGCCCGAGGCATCGTGGTGAGAGAAATGGGTCAGGACGTGGAAAGGCCTGTCGCAAGCATTGGTGAATGGCGCCGGGGAGGTGTCGGACGGCGGGATATTTGGGCGAATAACACTCACAAAATTCGGGAATTGAAAATCCCCTTGTTTATGCTGTGAAACATACCACCATCAATACCATCAGCAGCCAACAGGCCGAGCGGCTGACCCACTACGTTCCGCCGTCGGCTAGACTCAGTCTGCCGAGGTCCGTGTAGCCGAGTCAAGGCTGTGCGTGGCCGGCTACACAGATCACACAGCCATGTGTAGCCGGCCACGCACAGCCTTGACTCGGCTACACGGACCTCGGCAGACTGAGTCAAGCCGACGGCGGAACATCAGTAATTTGGTGGCTGCTGATCTGGGCCATACGAGATCAGTGATGGGTGCTGCGGGACCCCACGGCAGGACACTTTTTTCGTCGTCGTGGCCGTCCGGGAGCATCTGAGAGAGTATCTATCACCTAGTGGTCCCAGAACAATTAATATCTGCCACAATTTTCCTCCTCTCGGGGATGCTTGTTCAACTTGCATCGGCCAGACCTTTGTCAAAGTATGCGTAGTGTTAAATTGTGCAATTGTGATGCCAGATCTGAGATGGTGTCCAATCCTGGCGGGAAGTTAGGGCCAATGGGACCGCATGTGAATACATTGGCGCGGGTGTTTTTCGCAGCTGTGATTGCTTGGAACAGTCAGGGAGCACCTCGCGTTCACAGGGGTGCAGTGTCCGTCCGACTCTATCGCAAAAATTAGCTCAACGCTCGCTTACGAACAGACTTCAAGACGGACGCGAGATCTGCGCAGACCATGGACATGTAGAGTTCCCCGTGTTCCTACTGAAAACTCGCTCGCGAGATAATCGCGGAATAATGGTAATCCACGCTGCAGAAGTTGGTTCGAAATGCAATCGAAATATTGGATGAATGGACTGCGAGTGTTGGAGAGGTGGAAGATGAATGTCAAAAGAGGTGAGGCAAGGAAGAAAGACGCCAAGTGCCGAATTCGGTTACGCTTGTCACTGACGGGGTTTCCAAGTTTGGCAATATCTTTGTCCGTGTATCTGACTCAGCACAAAAACAGGTATCAATCAGAAAACATCCCGAAGAAAATCTCTATATTCATCTCTTCGACCCAAAGAAACTTGAAGGCCTGCCTGCGTATGAGAATTCACGCGCGTTCCACAACCTACTCATTCGTTCGTCACCTGTAAACAATTGGTGGTCGGCGTCCGAATCCACATTAACGAACGGGCCGATCCACCAACCTTGAGTACGCGCTTCTCCGGTGGCTCATCCCCTCCATGAGGATTAGGCAATGGTGGGGGGTCAGTCGTTGGACTCTCCGACTCTACAGGTGGCGAGGTGTAGTTTCGACAGATAGTCCTTCGCAGGCGGTGGGGCAGGGGTTTCAGCAGCATGCCCGTCGTGATCGTGGAAGACAAACCGCCGACTGCGACGGCTTATGCGCCAATTCTGAGTCAATACCCGTATGTGTTTCAGTACGGTGCATTTTCGCGCGCTGCGGCTGCACGATGTGCGGCTCGCTAGGTTTGCGAGGCATGGAGCGCGCAGCACCAACCCCTGCCACACCCGCGTCGGAATACTCGCTCTGCGCGTAGCCGTAGTCGTAGTCGTACCCTTCGTACTCAGGCCGCTGCTGTGGGAAACTGCTGCCGTAGTGTTATACTGCTGCTGCGTGCTGAGCGGCGGCTGCCTGTACGTCCCATGCGACGCCGCGCTGTACCCGTGCGAGCCTGAGCTGAGGTCGAGCGAGGGCAGGTGCCCGCGGGGACCATCCCCGTCGTCGTCATCCACGATCGCACGGAGCGACGCGGGCACGAACATGACCTGGTCCATCTCGCGGTCGAGTGCGCGCTGCCGGCGCCGTCGAATAGCTAGGGTGAGGAGATATATGAGTAGGATGGCGGAGAGGATTCCGACGGCGGTGAAGACGCCAGCGACTGCGGCGGTGTTATGGAATAATGTAAGGGAAGACGAGGAAAGCGTGAGTGTGCAGACGCAAATATGAGAATAGGATAGAAAAAGGGAGGGGGCGCACGGTGTTCCGGAAGTCGCTGCCGCACGGGCGGGACTTGAGCTGGGGGTGCTGGATGCGCTTAGAAACTGGGTGCTTGTGAGCGTCTGAGTACCGATGTTAACGTTGGTCGTGCCACCCGTCGCAGAGTTACTAGCTGCAGCGGTGGAGCTCGTGTTATCAGAGAGGGAACTTGGCACGACAGTCGTCGATACACTTGTAGAGCTGGAGCTAGGAAGGGTGCTTGTGGCATTTGTTGACGCTGAGGAGGCTGGCGCATCTGAAGATGAAAGTGTTGTGGGCAATGATGGAGAGATTTCTGTGGCTGCCGTCGTGGCCTGCGCTGAGCTGACCGTCCCTGACGCGTCGCTCGCGGACGGCAATGGCACGCTGTTAGTACTAGTTGGGGGCACACTAGGAATTCAGTCGCAGTGAGCAAGAGTTAGGAGAAGATATTGAGCACCACTGACGGTAAATGCCCCGAGAGTAGCGCCATACGAGTAGCCTCCTACGACACAAAATGATCGCAGTGGGTCTTCGAGGGAAGGCAAGGTGCAAGGATACTGGAACGCAAGTGATTGTGGTGGCGGTGAGATAAGAGGAGGGCAAGAGGAGGAGTACCGCACTCGTGGTGACCACAACAGAATTACAGTGGATCCGGAGCGGAGTACGGCAGGCGGGAAGTAGGTCAGGAATGAATTGGAAATGTGGAGTGGGGCGATCGGGTCTTTGTGAGGGGTCGGAGGTTGGAAGGACTACTAGTACTGAATGAAGTTATTCAGAGTGCAGAAGCGCGCCAGCATAGGGAAAGGCGAAAGAGAGACCAGCTCTCGGTGGCACTTTCGGCGGACCACGGGAGTCACCATGGCAGGACGGATATTTGAAGATACACCCCGCAACGACAAGAAAGCTGTGCTCGGAGGAAGATCTTCAACCCACAGCTGAGCCCCCAAGAATTAAATTAAAAGAGATTCGTCGCAAGGTTTTCAAGCTTCAAACTTCTGCATGTTTTTTTCCTTCGTTTGTGACAGCAAGTCGAGGAGCAGCGGTGGAATCTGGCCACAATAGACATCGAAGGGTTGCAAAGCAACATGCCGCTCGGGAATTCCTGGCTGTTAGCCTTGCGGTGAGCGCTGGTGAGTCCTGGGACTTGGTGGTCGAAGAAGAAAAACCGGCCTATAAATGCCGCGGCCGGGCCGAGCAAGTCCGCATCACACCGGCAATTGCCGAATATTGAAATAAGTATCCGACATTGATTTCGGGTCTCAATTTGAGGTGTTGGTTTAGAGTTCAGATTCCACTGAAGTCCAAACTGATTCAATAGGCTCCAGATTTAATTTTGAGTTTTATGAAATCAACGCTGAATCAACTGCTTTCGGCTGTAAATTTCGACCAAGCTGAAATGCAATTTGATCCTTAACACCTCGAAATCAACATCGGATGATGCAATATTTGGCAACCTTGCCCAAGGACATCCCTCCACGGGCAAATTGCTAGGTTGTAGATGTCCATGCCCGGGATTCCCAAATATAAGTACACCTGGTTTTCGACTCGACATTGATGTTGAGATTCTAGGTTAGGTGGAGCTCCAAACTTGCCATCGTTGCAACCCACCTACCTCCCCCATTTTTTTGATTCAATTCCCCGGGAATTTTGACTACCTGCAATACCCCTGCCTGCCCCCTCACCTGCCAAATATCAGCCCCCGCATTCCATTTTGAACAGTGAAAACATCGTGCCGAGCAGGGGGACTTTTTACCACCTACCTCATTTCCACACCCAGATCAACTCATCTTGTACATCCAAAACGACCTTCTGCCTATCGCCTAGGGCTCTGGGAAACACCTCAGACCGATTCCTCATATTGAAATATACCTCCCACCAAGTTCTCAAAATCCAGCGCCACATTATTGTGCCCCTGGAATATTTCTCCCCCCACGGTCTGAAAAACCCCAAATCCCGCCTTCCCGATGTCGTATTGCCGTAAAAAAAAAGAGTTTTCTGCATAATTTTTTGGTTAGATGCAAACCTTTGCCAAACACCCACCTTTCTAGGCTCACCGCCATAACATACATGACAGAATCTTTCCACAGTTGGTTATTTTGTCCGGGGAGGGTGCACAAAGGCTGCCGCCGCAGTCCGAACAAGTTGTTTTAGCTTTACGGAAGCGCTGTGATGCCATCAAAAACCAATCTTTCTACTTCCTTCCAAGACAAACATCCATTAACTCACCTACGCACCACCTACCTGCTATTTTGCGCCCCCGCCCCTATGACGCAATTAGGAACATCTACTTTCTCTTCGTCTGACATGGTGCCGAGATGGCCGATCACGTCAATCGCCACTTACTAAGTTACCCCCTACCTTCGCAACAACACGTCACCCTACCTCCTTGCTACCTACGCAGGTACCTACGCGCGCTATCTTCCCAACTACCTCCGCTACCCTAACCCAACTACCTCCGCTACGTCGACCCTCCGATTCACCAACCTGGTGCCGAGATGCCGAACCTACATCACCCGGGTGACCCACTTTGACCAAACGTTTGCCTAACGTCCTACACGTCTACCTTCTTACCCACTTCATCATCCTTCACCTACCTTCTTCAATACCAGTCTCTCGTCCACCCCACCTACCCCTGATCCGCCGCCGCGCTTCCCTACGCCCATCACCTACCCCTCCCCGCTGGGCCGCCCCACGCGTCACCCACCACTTGTAGCACCCCTGCGTCTCATACGAACCCACCTACCCCCATATACACATTCACCTCCAGCCAACCTACCTTCCCAGCCCTCTGTCATTTCCACTCCCGCTCCGACCTTAGCGCGCGGATCAAGAGGCTGTGCACCGGCATCAGCCTTCTTGTCTGCTACGCTCACCAGCGCCGTCCCCGTTGCGACGCCGCTCCCTCGCTGCCGACCCTTCTGTGCTCCCGCCGCCGCCGCCGCCGCCCTGCCTCCCCGCCCACCTCTCACACGTCCTCCGCGGCCCCTTGCCCACGCTGCCCAACACCTGTGCCCTCCATCCTCGCCCCGTGTTCGCGCCCATGCCCATCCCGTTCCGCCTCGTTACTTTGTCCTCCCCGCGTCTCCGTCTCGGCACGCCCGTCCCGTCATCCCCCCCCGCTCCGTCCCCTCCCGCACGAAACCCGCCTTGTGCCTTCCGCCCGTCCGTTGTTGCCACACTCATTTCCCCTGCCTTCCCCTGTGCCAGCTCCGCGCACCCGTCCCGTCCCTCCCCGCCCCTGCGCCGCCTCACACGTCTGCATTGCCATACCCATCCCTCTGGGTCCAACGTCTGCTCCTCGTGCCCGTGTTCGCCCGTGTCCAACGTCTGCCCTCTGTGCCCGCCGCCCCGCTTTCCACCGCCGGGAATGCCCCCACCCCGCCTTCGCCTCCACGTCCGGCCCGTGCCGCTCCTGTGCCCGCTCCGCGCAAACATCTCCGTTTTGGCACCCGCGTCCCGCCCCGCTCGTCAACGCGAGCGCACTAATCTCCTGTGCGCTGGTACCGCCATCCTGTCCCGCATCCACCTGCGCCGCTCCGCGCACCTCCATGCCCGCACGCCTGTCCCGCCTCGCTTCCACCGCGCAGCCCCCTCCCTTGCTGGATGGTTGCGGCGCCGTAAAACCCCCTGCATCTCTTACACGTCACTTGTCCGTCGAGTTCCGCCTCCCCCTCACCACCGCATCGTCTGCCCACACCCGCCCCCGCGTGGACATCCCTGCACCGTTGCAATTGCCTCCCGTACGCGTCGCTCTGCCCCGTCGCCGCGCTACGCTGGCCTCCTTCGCGCTGTGTTCTCCCTGCACCTCGGGCTGTGCTCGGTCCACCCATCATCCACCATGTACGGTGTGCCACGTCTCCCGTACCCCCGTACACGACGCCTCGAACACACGCACGCGTAGCTACATGCACCCCGCTCGCCCCCCGCTCCAAGCCGCTACCCACGGCCGTCCTACACACCACATCTCCGCAACCACCGCTGCCGTGCAAACGGCGTCCCCACTCTGTTCTGTCCGGTGGTGGTTGCACCCTCTCCTGCCCCCCCTGTACTGTCTTGCGCACCCCTTCTTCGCCCGTCCCAACTTCACCATCTGCTATCCACGACATACGTACCTGTCCCATCGCGCACGTAATTTCTCTTACTTGTTGTTCGACACCCCGAATAATATATTGGTCTTGCATAGCCATGAAACCCCAATCGCGTTTCCACAACCGTCATTCTAAATGCCCCAATTCTCTAACTCTTCTATCACTATTCATCCCATGAGCCACTCATGCCAGTGTCCGGCGAACCACATAACGAATCAGAATTAGGTACGGCCAAGCCCTTCCCACCCCCTTTTATTCCACTTTATCCACCTTTAACACGCTAGCTCTACCGTAGAAACCAGTCAAGCGGCGGCGGTGTGGGCTCTCGCGCGTTTTCATGCTAATTATACAACCCTGAGTACCCTAAATTCGTTAGATCCTTACTTCACCCTTTCCTCACCTACCCGAAAGCTCGAAACTCTGGCCGCCGAACGAACGGTACGTTCTTGGATCCTAGATAGCTTATTCACTAGACTGACGTCCGGACGCCGAGGTTCGCAGCCATTTTGGTTATCTCACAACTTGGAACGCCGAGGCTATCATCGGAGTGGCGGTGGGTTTTAACATTCCTATTGAACGTCGACGTTCGATTATTTATTGAGCCCATGACTCCATTAGCCCATGCACTCAACATGGATTTGTGTGGGTTTCATGCTCCTATAATGCCGTGGAATTTTTGTCTGACGTCGAATCTAGTAGCCACAGAGATCACCGGGTGCGTGAAGACCGAAACTCTGCCTCATCGCTCTTGGAACGTCTGTACCTGATGGCTTGTTGGTTTTTAATTATTGTTTTAATTCAGAGGTAGCTTACTTTCAGGTGGAAGGCAAACGGGGAGATTACGAGACCCGAACGTCACTCAAGGCATGGCTCTGAACCCACCTCATCAATCGGTCTGACTACTTAGGCTTTTAACAAGATGATTCGGCCTCAAGCCTTGGTTTGAATCAGCCGTCGTGTGAGGTGAGGTGAGTTCTTGTTTTTTTTCACACACGTTCCCCTCCAAATCACGGTTGTCCTTTCACTCAGCAACTCAGAAAGCCGAAATTATGGCCACAGAACTTGCAGGACGTCTTTGCGCATCCCGACGTCTCGTCTATTCGCGCCTTCTGTTTTGATGGTGTGTCCTGCGGCATGTCCAGGCCTTTTCCCGTTTTCTGTCCATTCATCGAAGAACGCTCGACCCACCATGCAAGGAATACCATGGACGTTAAGACAACCCCAAGTCACCGACCTCTCAAAAGTCGTCAGAATAAACGACGTTCGCCTCAATGATATTCTCGCGCATCACGCCGAGCCAGTCGGCGAGCTCGATGCAGAGGATCCCGTTCCTCACCCTGCGCATTCGTTCATGTCGGACAGAGTGTCATCAGTGAGTAACCTTTTGACCAAAACCGACATCCAGTGGCTAATTAACCCACCACTCGCTTCATCAATTCCGCTTGCTGCCATCCACACATGCCCCCCATTCTCCCTCGTTGAGGGCGTTGATGTCATCGACTTCGCCTCGTCCCCCACTACCCTAACGGCGACACTGCGACATCGGGCTTCGCGTGCGGCAGCTACTAGATCGGCCCCTCACCCCTCGGATATCACGGCCCTCATACGCGTCAAATCTACGATTATTGAGGGAGTATATCAGTTTCTTCGGCAGACCACTTTTGTTCAATAGCTCTCCCGGTTTCCTCAGAACCCCCTTATGCAGCGCTATTCGCCAGCGTCGCCTCTGCGGTCCTGCAGCGTGTTTCCTGGTAAGCTTTTCGACTTCTCTCCTTCCAAAAAGAAAAGAAAAAGAAAAGAAAAAGGCGCCCTTGCAATTTCCTTGGAAATATCCCCACGGGACCTATTGTTGCATGTGAGTGGAGGGAAAAGACCACATTTCATCGTGAGCATGTATGCCGTTGTTTTTTTGCCCCTCATGCTTTCCTTTCCCGTCCTTGTCAACTCTTCGCCGCCCTGGCTGTATTTCCTTTCGGGGTTGATGCCTCGAATTTTCCACTTTCACCGCACGACTCTCCGACCCCCTGCGTTTAGTCCCCCACCCCTACCTATTTCTCAAGTTCGTTCTGCGCTCCGCGCTCTTTGGAGCCGAGTGCATTTTGCTACCCACCCGCCTGATCCCCGCAACTTGTCAACTCCATCCTCTTAACCTTTCTCCTTTTGTGTTAAATATGCCTTCATTCTCTCCCTTCCTTTCGTCTTTCCCGCTTTTTCTGGTTTTTCCCCACCCTTCTCGATGCCGATCACTTCCTTTTTCAGATCTATATCCTTGATCTCAGTAGACAATCGGCAACAGTGCGACAACACTGGGCATAGTCCCAGATCCTACGGAGGTGCTGTGACTGACGTGTTTGCAAGGTGGGGAAAAGTGTTCTTTCCACCTTTACATCCTCGATACTTCAAGTGTTCACCGGTTTTCTACTATCTGGGTACTCTTTCCTAGCCGCTTGCGCACCTCCACCTCAAGATCCAAGTCCTAGCTGCATCTCGTGGCTCGGCGTGCATCCGTACGCACTGTGCGGTCATCCTGCGCTCCCAGTGGCACCATAATCCAGTGAGTGTGGACCCGGATGTGCGTGTGCATAACCGTCCCGTGCGCTCGATGTCTCTCCATATGCAGTGGCCATATATCTTGATCCTTTGCTGTCCCGTCCGCGTGACTTGCTGCTATCTTTTGCTGGATTTTATTTTGCATTCTTCAATACTATCCTTTTTTCAGAGTATCGTTGCTACGATAATCATCATTGGAGACTCGCGTGCCACCTCAGAAGAAACAAACAAAGACTTCGAAGTAGATTTTCACCCGGGGAGGTCGTCGATCGAGCTCTTCTCATTTATGCCAAGTGCCGGAGCTCCCTTGCAACTTGACGATCATCTATGCAACGTAAGCGTAAGTGAAAAGCCTACGCAGACAGAGATCTTACTGAGCCAGAAAACAATCTTCGAGCGCTAAAAGTGTGTTCTTTTCATTCTCCTTCTTCCGTCCCTCGTTTGATCTATACATCCAGCGTCGCGCGTGAATAAAAAATGTCTTCCTTGGCACAAAGACATCGTGGGTTTGAATTCTGATTTCACAGTCTTCGCCTCAGTTCTGTGCTTCCTCTTTATTTTCCTCCGTCGCCCTCATCCAAATTGAAGAATATTCCGTAGATTTGCATCTCCCAAAACCATTGAGATGTTATTTGCCGCAGGTGTCGCCACTTGCACCAATAGCTCAACGACGGTCATGTCTGGTGCTCCGAATCTTCTCAACGCCTCCTTGACGGTCATGTCGGGAGCCGAAATCGCGACCTATCTGTTTGTGCAAACAAGCATAACAGAACGTGCCTACCCACGTTAAATTTATCTTCTCCTTAGAATTGCCACTCAGACCAATCTCTGTGCCGCTCTTCCCACCAAGCTCGACGACTCCGGCCGCGGGAAGGGACGTAGGAATGTGGTTTTGGCCCAATGCAGCCGCGGCGTATCGAGGTGTGTTGTTTTCCCCTCTTATCCTCCGTTTTATTCTACTGACCTCGTCCGCAGAAGTCTCGCCGACGCGTGCCCATGTGTGGCCTTGACGTGTCTGTCGCTACAGACGGCACGCTGTACCAAGGGAGATGTTTGCGACTTTACACTCGCCCCGCCGCCCTCGCCGCTGCGCAATCGCACTTGCGAGCGTCTTCGGGGCACAGCTCGTCGCGCGGGCACAGTGCGCGATTGTTAGCGTCCCCGTCCCCGTCGAGCCACTCGCATGGCAAGGTACATGAAACCCGTCCCGGCCTTCCGCAGTCATCGCCGCCCTCCCCGCTCCTCGTGCGCGTCTGCTCCCCCCACAGCCTCCGGATAACTTGGGCGACTGTCCGCGCACCCAGCTGATCTTCCAATTGGCCTGCAAGTGCCACGCAACAATCTCAAGCGCGTCGTTCCGCACGCATACGAGGCATTCAGGATTTAAAGCACGGAACCCGGCGAGTTACTGTCCGGAAGGTACGTGAATCCTCTTATATTTCATTTGCCCTCGTCGTCCCTTTCCTTCTCTTTGTTTCGCGTCTTAATCTCTTATCCTACCTCCACAGGGCCCCTCTCCCACTGGTTGTCATATGCGGGCTGCCGTGTTGCGGTCCCGGCGCCGTTGTACTCGCAGTACATTCCCATGTGGCCGTCACCGTGCACTTCGCGCGGTAACCTACTTCCACGGGAGTCCCTTCGCCATAGCCTCCTCGCAGGACGCCGCCAGCCGGGCCGGCCACCGCTCACGTCTGCGCATCCCCGTTCTCGCCTACCACAGCGGCATCCTTGACGTTGCGCTCTGCGGTCAAAACGGTGCGTATTTTTATCTTATTCCTTTCCCTTTTTTCTCATCTTTCTTCCAGATGTGCCTCAGACTGCCCCATCCCCATCCTGCCGCCCGCCCGGATCCACCTCTGTGCCTCTCTCCGCATTCCAGCGACGGCGCTTCCCGGCACAGGTGCGCCGTAGGTTGTCAGCGACGCCAATCCATTGTAAATGTTCTGCAGCCCTACATTCGTCACTGGCGTCCCGAACGGTACTGAGACTGGGTGAGCTGGCCGTCTGTGCAAATACTCTGTGCAAATAGCCGAATCATCATAACTCACTTCGCGCACCATCACATTCCTCGCTCTGGATCTCGGAAGAAAAAATATATGAGGAACTAACACCGATTCACTCGATATTATCGTTTAATTGCGCCAGGCGCGTCTGCGAGGTGGTTCTTCACGGCGACACAACTTTTACTTTGCACCAGCAAAATTACAAGGCATCCGACGCGCTTAAACCGGAGAGGCGTCGGTACTATTCGGTGGGCCGACCCTCAGGCTCCCCACTACCGTCCCTTATTTTGTCTTACAGACTATCTTGCCGATTCGGGTCGATGCTTTCTTAACATCCCACCCGCCCTCCAGCCATGGCAACCGCGACCTTTTCGCAGAACCGACCTCGGATGTGGTCCACCTGGGCCTGACCTTCTCATTCCCAAAACTGGCTATCTGCCAAATAACGCCCTGAAGACGCATAGTGGTTCAGAACTTCGATAGAGATCCGGTCCTCACACGATGTTCACAAACTACACCTTTATTCCAGTTCTCTGTTTTAGTGCAGCAACCCCTTCAAAGTTGCTTTCAGGGGCTCGGGCTTGATTCACGCATGCAAACTCTGGCCTCCAATACGGACGAAGTGGAGATCCGCCATTTCCCCGCCTTTTCTTAGGTTGGTGTATGTATCTGAGCACGTCAAAATCTGCAGGCTTCCGCTGATGAACAATGCAGACAGTCTGAGCATGCGATTCGGAGAAAGAAATCGGGCCGTGTCGCGATTTGAAGTTGTGGGAACGCCTTCGGATTTCCCGTCTGGTATTAAAGCTGTAAAATGTATTGAGTCTTGGCAATGTCATATACAGTGCAGACAGTCTGAGCATGTGCTCTCGAGCTCTTTCATTCCACCTCTTTCCAGGAAAAAAGTCGGGTCGTGCCGCGATTTGAAGCTGTGGCATCGCCTTCGGATTTCCCGTCTGGTATGTATTCAAGCTGTAAAGTGTATTGAAAGTCTTGGCAGTTCTGTTTCCCAAGGTAGAACATCAACGATGTTCGCTGGGATTTGCTTCCTTTTTCCCTCGCAATGTGCGATCACCATGGATCTGATTGCAGTCGAGACATTTTATATAAGTATCAATGGAGGCCAGCATTTTTTTCCCCACGCACATAACATGCCCACCAAGGCCAGCGCCGCAGCGCTCCTACTTTCGTTCTTCGTCCACGGTGAGCAGATTAAGCGTGTCTCACAAACAGCCTGAAACTCATCCCAGAACTCAGTATCTGCGCAGACACTCTACACCGTCTCAGCAGGAACCCTCTTCAATCCCTGGGCTAACGCGACCATCTCGGTGGCCGCTATCGGTACCGGCTCAGATGGGGGAACCACATATGTGGAGATCGCAACGGCTAGACCGAGTTTCTTCGTTACCACAAGCTTCTTGGGCCCGCCGGAGTCCACACCTTTCACTGTGGACGTGGAACCATTCACCCGTGAGTCTGCTTTCTGTAATCCGGCGCAACTCACCAACGAGCCTCGCGCCTTCCAGACACCTTCGTCGAAGATGCGTCTGGCTGGCGTGAAAGCGAAGTCGTGTTTGGCGGTAGCGATGCAGTAACATGCTCATTCGGCACGGCTGGGCGCGGCACTTGCGTTGAAAGTGTACCGTTTAGAACTACCCACCATCATTGCGACCTATTCGGGCAGCGTCGTCCCATTCTACACGCTAGCTGCGAGCACACCCACCAAATCGCTCAGTCCTACAACCCTCCCTGACGGGCGCCGAGTTCTACGCCATCGACCACGGCGCCCCCGAGCGCAGCTGTGCAGAACGCCGCCTTCTCGTTTTATGGTGCTGTATTTCTCCCATTGGGCTGGCTCTTCAATTTCCTGTAGGTGTTGCCCCTTTGATACACTGACAATTATATGGTGTCCTGGATTCTTGGTGTGATACATTTCAATTGCGCCAGCATTTTCCCACCCTCGCTCCCTGCCGTTCATAGACGCAGAGTACGAGTGTTTCGTGGACAGCGATTATATGTCGATTCCGATCCACGAGAGTTCGGGTCTCAGTCCCTAATAGCCCAACCGTCATCGTCTTTGAGCTCAAGTGGGTCAAAATAAGCACGAGAGGAGAATAAAGGCCGCACAGGTACAAGGATCGGTTCCGAATCGAACGGGGGTCTTCTGCCTAAATCCGCAAGATTACGAAATTGAGAGCAGACACGCAACCATACACCACCTAGCCGATGATAGGGATCTCTTGGTATCGGTAAAGAACCAATGGATTTGCTGAATCTCCGGGCTGCGGGGAAGGTCAACGAAAATGTCTCACCCTAGTAAGCATTCTTACCACGGAAATAGTATGTTGCGTTATTTTCAAGTGCTCGGGGCGTTCGAAACTCCGTTCGAAACTCCATAACCTGTGAACCTACGCTCAACGAAAAGCTGTGGTGGGAAACCAACTAAATTGTTTTGGTTCAGATATCTGTTTGATTTCTCCTTCTTAGGTCATTCATTTATGCTCTGGAAAAATCAAACAGGTAAAGGCACTGAGAAAGTCAAGATGAAGGAGTCGGACTTTGCGGAAGGCTCGGGATTTTGAATGAAACGGGCCTCTCTGCGTAGATAATTCATCTATTTGTTCAACAATTGAGAGACACGCGACCACGCACCACCGAACCATAGTCAGGCAGCCAGGCAACTTTACCCTCAGTATGGGAGAAAATTTGCTTGCTAGATTTCTAAGTGTGTGAACCACATGTGAAAGTCGACTCCCATCCTGTACTCACGCCGATCCAAATGAAAGAAAACGAATCAAAGTGTCGGTCGCCTGTGCAAGACTCGGAGCTCGGCCCAAATCGCAACAGGTTGAACACCGTGGTAAGAGTGTGTTCCGATTCAGATTTTTGATGGCAGATTAGCGGCCATGAGCTACCGAGTCGATAGGTAGACTGTTGTGCGTTTGTTGAGGAACGATAAATAGTTGTCGATAGTGTTTCTGTGTCTGTGATCTGAATAAGACCGAAATTCATTGGAAATTCAACTCTGAATACCAGAGAAATACCTTATATCCTAGTTCCTGCTGTCCCGGGGATTTCATACATCCTGCAAATAATCCCCCTGACCTAGTTCCTGCTGTCCCGGGGATTTCATACATCCTGCAAATAATCGCCCTGACCTCAGTTTTTCTTGGTTCAACTTGGTTTTTTTTGCACCTCCTAGGTATAACTGTATACTACTGCCCTAGGCCTTGAAGGGTATCCCCTTCCCCCAAGAAATCCCTCCACAATTTCATCCCCGGACCCTGAAATCCCTTGTCAGTGCAACCAAATATTCTGCAAAGGCTGTGAACCTTTTTCAAAAATAACCATTTTCCACCTGTTTGCCTTGCATTTGGAACACACAAATATGGTTGTCACGTTTGGGACATCATACCCACCCATTTTCAGCCCTCTATGACACCTCCCTGCTGAGATGCAGGCCCCGGAACCGGTGGCTGGGTGAAAATTTTATCTTTTGGCATGTTCCTCATATCACAACCCCCACAGGAGGATTTTAGTACATGTATTTTGGTAGGAAATACTCCCCTCGTCGATACCTACCTGCCCATATCAAAATTATATTTTATGAGGAAGAATTGCCCCTGCAATGAATATAATTACGCCAAAACTATTGATGTGAGAACGCGCTTTGACCGGTTCCCACGCTTTCCCCACAAGTTGCCCCATGATTGCATCAAAACTTGGCTTTCGGCCCCTTCCCCCCAGTTTCCCACACTTCCGCCAGCCAATAAATCCCGCCCCGAATGAGCCGCCCCAGAGCCCCGCCCCATCATCCCCACCCGGAAACAGCCGCCCCGCTCGTGTTTAGATCCCATCCCCATCCCCGCCCCATCAGCCCCGGCCGGAAACAGCCGCCCCGCTGGTGTCTACATCACATCCCCATCCCCGCCCCATCATCCCCGCCCGGAAACCGCCGCCCCAGATCCCCGCCCCCATCATCCCCACCCGGAAACAGCCGCCCCGCTCGTGTTTAGATCCCATCCCATCCCCGCCCCATCATCCCCGCCCGGAAACAGCCGCCCCGCTGGTGTTTACATCACATCCCCATCCCCGCCCCATCATCCCCGCCCTGGCACGCCCCGCCCCTCGTGTGAGCGCCGCCCCATGCCGCCCCGCACATCCCCGTCGCATCATCCCTCCTTTGCACTTTTCCCGGCCCACTCTATTCCTTCTCCCTCTGGCCTCCCCACCCGCTCAATTCCTTTCGTCTATTTCCGCCCCACCCCCTTCAAATTCCTTGCTCCCAGCCCGTTCCTTCTAACATTCAACTCCCGCTCCGACGTTAGCGCGCGGATCAAGGGGCTGTGCACCAGCATCACCCTTCGTCTGCTACGCCCACCAGCTCCCCGCCCCGACTCGACGCAGCTCCCTCGCCGCCGACCCTTCTGGGCTACTGCCACTGCCGCCGGTGCCTCCCTGCTCACCTTTCACTTGTGCTCCGCCGCCCTTGCCCACGCTGCCCAACCCTGCGCCCTCCACCCTAGTCCGTGCCCATGCCCGTCCCTAACCGCCTCGCTGCTTCGTCCTCTCCGATTCTAAACGTAACCTAACCCCTCTGTCTCAACATCTGCTCCCCGCGTCCGCCGCCCGCGTCACGCACGTCCACCTGCACATCCCAGCCGCCCACGCCCTCTCACAGCGTCCGCTCCCGTGTATGCCTGCCCCGCTTGCTCCACCACCACCTTCTCCCCACATCACACACGCCCGTCCCAGGCCGCTGTTGCCCCTCCGCATTTGCCACGTCACCACGGCGACAACCTTCCATTTCCCGCTCCCACCGCGTTGTCCGTGCCCTCCGCGCTGCTCCTCCTGTCCCCGCCTGCATCCACCTCGCGGCATTCCCCTCCTGCGCACGATCTTGGCCACCGCAAACGACCGCTTCACGCCATACACCAACTGAGTCCTCGTCCGGGTCTGCACCGAATACGACAGACGTGTGGAAAACGGCCGAAATATTCCACAAACTCGACCTCTCCCCCTCTATCGTCCGAGCGACGAACCTCCCCGATGTTGACCCATGAAACACCATCGTCGCTGCGCCCATGTCCACCACACCCTCTGTCATCACCGCAACGTGGATCTGGAACACCACCGTCTCCAGTGCCCAAATCCAACCGCCAACCGTCGAGGTCTCCCGCCGTGTGTTTCCGTCGCGCCGCAGCGCCGCCCACCACTCATGCATTGCACATGCCACGTTTCCGAAATCACCTTGCATCCGCATCGCATCAGGCGGCGTGGTTACAGCCCATGGTCGAAATCCCTCGTACCTCCAACCAGACAGCGCCATAGCCCTTGCGCTGCAACGGTTCACCAAGAGCTCTCCACGTGCACTCCTTCCACCTTGGTTCCCCCGCCTGCGCCTTCCTTCTCCCATCTTTCCCTGCATTCGGGCTACCTTTCCCCGCACGTAGTTTACGTTGTTTTTTATACTTGTGCGATAATGAAAACTATATTCTAGCCTCTTCCTCCCGCATTGCTGAGATGAACCGTCCAAGCACAACCCATCCCACCACCAGGTTTGCCGGCGACGATCGTCATCCACGACCCCGCCTCAAGTAAATTGCCTTCGGTCTATTGAACAACCTTCTTCTACAATGGGTGTGTCCCAAAGCCAAAGTAGTTATCACTACACTGACTTTGCTCTGCTTATCGTTTTCATCGCGTCGAACGGAGGCCGTCTAGTCGGCACGGTCTCAAACACAGCTGCGGATCCATGGTCTCAGGAAATTGTAGAGTCCGCGGTGAGCATTTCCCATCCATACCTACGCAGCGTTCCATCCAGGATATCCGATATGTCTTGAATTTTGCCTGCGATATGGCATGATTGATTTGGGAGCGTGGTGTGGCTGGTCCGAAGTCTTTGTTGATCAGATCTGACGCGGGCTAAGCCTATCTCTAACCTAACTTATTTCTAGCGTCAGCCGGCCCAGATGAAGGCCATGAAGCCTATCCTGTGAACAAAATGGAAGTTAGACAGAGGCGGAGGCGAGTAGGTGGAGGACCAAGCTACACAGTGAGTTTCCACATTCATTCCCTCCTTCATTTCTCCCCGCCGCCGTGTCGCTGTTGTCGGCCGTGAATATGGCTTTGGGACGGCCCACAACTGTCGCTATATTTTAATTTACTCACGGCTTTTGGTGCTCCCCAACATGTTCTGCTTTTTCCTCCATGAACAGCCTGCTACCTACATACGTCCTCATGTCCACTGCTGCACTAGACACTCACCCATTCACAGGTTTAATTCACGCCCGCACCTTCGGGAGAAGCTCTCTGCAAGCGACAGGACCTGGAATTTGATTCCGATGGCTAGGGTGTTTGATCC
>JARKIC010001133.1:0-148869 GCA_029378375.1 Mycena olivaceomarginata | reverse complement strand
GCCTCGCAGGCCGCCATTGCATCGAATATCATCGTGCCTTTCCCTGAGCCCTGCAGCAATGAATGTTAAAGAGAGCATTGCATTCGCGACGCAAACTGTTGACCTTCGGGCCCAGCAATACAAAGTAGTGGCCTGGTTCGTGGCCCTGGACAATTGCGTCGATCCAGTCCTGCTCTTTTCTCCGCAAATGCTGCGTCCACGGTCCGTCTCCGTCCAGCTCGTCGAGGGGATCATTTACTAATTCACCTTCCGGAGGTTTATTCTGGTATGTCGCCAACTCAAGGGCGGGATCAACCAGGTGAAAAAGCGTTTTCAATCTAGAGCGCCATAAGAGACTTAACAAATGGTAGAAGAACGCGGTGCGCACCTTCCGGAGCACATTCCACTTATACCATCGAACATATGCTACCCCGCCGACAAAAACTGGCGCGTCTGGGTCAGTATGTGCTTGGCATGGTCGTTGGGTGCAGCCTACCCATTAAGAGACCGACGACAGTAGTAAGTGCTGCGTCGCGTAAAGAATTTCCGCCAAAGATTGGACTGCCAGGGACGTTGAACGGTTGCGGCTGGAACGCCGTGCTCCCGTCAATGTGCTCGTGCGCATGTTGGGAGGTTTCGACTGTGGCAGCTATAGACGCGTTGGACGCGTTTTAGAAGGTTCCCCATGCCCTGGAGGTCTAGGAACCTTCGGCGCGGCGGCGGCTGAGTGGTATAGAAGCGAGAGCGAGAAGAAGACCGAGTGACAACGGATCTTGACAGAGAAGGGAAGGAAGATTGCCGCCACCAGTGTCGGTTTAATGTTCGAAAAGGAAGACTACTCATTTGGTTGTCTATACGCTGTGGTTCATGTAGAAAGGCTAAGAAAGCCAGTGCATTTGATCCTCCCCTTGATAGAGCGCTGGCGCCAAGCCATTCCACTGTGGAGCGCTCGGCAACGTCGTCAGCGACGCCCGTCGGTGACTCACTTGACGGTTGAGAGATCGTTGTCCATTTCACGATAAACTCGAGAGGAAAAAATCTCATTCTTTCCAACATACAGATAACGATACAAAATATAAGATCTACGGGTCGTTACTGTTAATTGTCACAGAGCCGCCACGAAGAATCCGGTCGTTCACACGCCGACGATGCAGACGATTTTTTAGATGGAGTTCGTAATTGTTCAACGTCTCGCCCCCCCCAGTTATATAGAGCTGCAGATGCATCAGCAGAGAAATGAGGCAGTAAAAAAACATCCCAGACCTTTCCGGGACAATCTAAGCACTTGAGACGCCATTCCCACCCGACAGCAGTGGCTTTCGGTAGTACTTCAAATTTATCTTCCTCGTATCGATCTGCAAAGACTGCATGGCATTTGAAAGCCACTCGGGAGGCTAATAGATAAAATGTATCAGCGAATGCGAAATTTTATGTGTCAAGTACGCACCTCGGTGGGCTTAGGTGGAGGGGCACAGCCGGCGCAGGTGGAGTGTGCAGACGCGGACGGTGGTGCAGACGACGCACTAGGAGGTGGCACACTAGTAGAGGGGGAGACGGAGGAGTCGGAGCAGAAGGCGGTGGAACAGAAGTCGAAGCAACGACCGGTGACCGAGCAGATGGAGGAGGTGTGGAAGGGGTATGGTTGATCTTAATCCTCTGCGCAAGCGGCATCTCCGATGCAGTGGACGCGGTCGAGATCGGCGAGACATCGCGAATTGGAGATTGACGAGAAGGACCTTCGCCGCTGTCCCGCGGTGTCGGGGGCTCCGAGGTATCCGCCCGTGTGGGTGCGGCGTTCGCACTACTGGGTGGTCGTCCTTTCTTCCGTTTGGCGACTTCGGCCTCTTTCTTCGCCCCGTTGGCGTGGAAGTCGTAGTCGGAATTATATTCGACCGGGCGAGGTTTGCGGTACCTGTGCCAGAACTTGCCTGTGAAGAACGTTCGAAAGTTATCGATCAGCGGTCATGAGGCACCTACCGCAAGTACCACATTGTGACTTGTCGCCCAACGGACCCTTGCGCCGCCCGACAGCGATGCTTTCAGGACAGCCGCAGTTGGAGCAATGCCATACACCATTGATCATATTCTGCTGTTGGCCCTCCGCAAATTCCTTCTCTTTCGCAGAGCGCTCAAGCTCCTTGGCACGTTTCGCTGTAACAGCTCTTGGGCTCGATTATCCGGTACACGACGGCGGCAGCGGACGGCGGTGGGGGAGGGTCATTTTCCAGCGGCGCAGGGAGCTTCGAAACATCCGCCGCGGTTGAAGGTATTGGTGCCGGAACTTTAGCCCGCGGACGGAGGATCGAGGGGTCATACGCGGGGGGCTTGAAGAACCCTTTCGCAGTCTTCTCCTTCAACATAGGGGGCGGCGGCGGTGGGGGGTGGGGAGCGATGACGTCCTGTACATGGGCTGGAGCGGGGAGTCGCCATGCTCAGAGGCATTTTCGGACGCGACCAGGTTGGCGATGGTAACAGAGGCGGCTGCAGCCGCCGCGCGTCGGGACATTGGCGCACTCGCGCGGCGGCCGCAGCAAGCGTCGCGGGTCCGGCTCGGGGAACCCAATCGCTGGTGTACGACACGTCCGTATCGGTTCCCGGTCGGGTAAGGCAACGCCCGACGGCCACCTCTATTCTTCTTCCGCCGCTTGTTGAATTCCTTGTCTCGCTCCTTCTCGTGGCGCTCGAGTTCTCCATCGCTGAGATAGTTGAGCAACGGGGTGAAGGCTTGCACTTGGTCCATTGAGCGGGCACCGGTTGACAAGCTCGGAAGGAACGAGTTCCGGAGATCGTCGTCCTCCACTGGTGTACCATCCATAGTGTGCCCGACAAGTACAGACATTTCTGATAAGCGTGGACCTGCTCGAATTGAATGCACAATAGCGGTTCTATGCGGGACTATCAATTTTCCCGAGCACACAAAAGGAGACGAGAACGCTCACTTGAACTCCCCGCCCAAACCCAGCTCTTGAGCATATATCTCAGCAAAATCTTCCGGCGATGCGTCGTCGCTATCGAGGTCCCACTCAAATTGGTCGTCGAGTTTGATAGAACCAACGATAATGTCCAGCTACCGACCGCGATAAGTACACTGAGAGGTTTGATTCACCAAGGAGAAAGCTTACTCGAATTAAAATGCGCATATCTTCGTGGAGCGTCTTGTTATTAACAGTAAACTCCTCCACAGACATCGGCTGTTCGTCCTCCGGCTTGTCCTTAACGACCTTGCCCAGTTTGCGGCGCTTGTTCCGCTCCGCGCGCACGAATCCATACTCGGTCCGGAGGCGCTTCCGCCAGTTGCCCCACCATTGGGCGCTTTCGCCTTCGAGGGTTCCCTGGCGCAGCGTGTTGTTCGTTCTCACGATGTTCCAGCTGTCTCCGTCGTAGTTCGGGGAGTGCGCGGTAATCGCTGAGCTGATCCTGAATTGCCTTGACAATGACGCCATGGTACAAAGGCGCGAGATTGTAATCCTCCACCACTGTCTGCGCAAAATGTTCTGGGCTGACAACACAAGCTGGCAGGGTAAACGTCAGCAAATAAACAGACGCGGTGAAAATAGTCGCACCGTTCATATTCCACACAAATGTGTCCCGAACCTTGTGGTGGTCTACATCGAACTCGAGACGAATTGGAACCAGCTCTTCGGGTCGGTTGGCGTCCTCAGGATCGAGTTTGCGTGGCCTGCATAATTAATATGAAAATACAAATGAAATCAAGCTGGTGGATACGCACAGTTTCAATCCTTCTCGCTTCGGGGCTTTCCTGCGTGAACTATCGCGATCCCTCTTCCGATACGGATATCGGACCTCGAACTTCTCCCTTCCGTGCAAGAACCGGCTCGCGTTCATGTCGAACGTGCCCTGCTCCCACCACGGGATATGAGCCGGGCCCATGAGCTCCCGATGCTCTGCACCCATGCGTGTTTTCATCTCGCGATAAACATTCTCGTATTTGCGGTCCACTTCCATCCACTCCTGGATCTTCTTCACCTCTTCCGCCTCGACTGGGGGGATAGCGGCGAGCGATGTGCTGAGCGGGACGACAGTCACGCGGGTTACGGCGGGGTTGAGATTTACAGACGCCGGGAGCGGCGGGAGTGATGGAACTGTCGCAGGAGCGGGGCCGGGGGCAGCGGAGGGGACTGGCTGCGCGGAGGAGGTAGCGCAGCAACAGCTTCTGTGTGCACAGGCGTAGACGGGGCGCGCTTTATTGGCGAGATGGAACGAGGAATACTCGCCTGGCGCTGGGGAGTGTGCGCCTGTGGGCCGAATTGAGGCGGTCTGTGAGGCCCTCCATTCGGCTGAGGGTACCCGTTGGGCTGGGAACCTGAAGCAGACGACGAACGAAGCATATGGGGCGGAGGTCCCATCGAGTTGGAACGGAGGACTTGCGGCTGTGGGTCCGACGGCGGCAGGCTCTGTGCTGAGCGATTGAACGGCGAAGCTGGCGTGGGAAGTTTTGCACCGGGTTCTGTTGCTGTGGAGGTGGTTGCTGCTGCTGTGGCATCCCGTGCGAGGGGTTCCCGAACCCAGGTCCCGGTCCGAAGTGTGGAGGAGCATGCTTAGGCGGGAAGCCATTCTGTGGCGGACCTTGATGAGGGTTTGGGGATTGTTGATATTCGCTACTGTTCATGCCCGGGGCCATCGGACTCCCGGCCCTCATCCCCATGCCCATCGCACTCCCGGGGCGGTCGTAAGAACCCTGTTCCGGTAAAAAATGCTGCTGTTGGGCCTGCTGGTTCTGGATTTGCCGCTGACGCATAGCGACCATAGCCTCTCGCACAGCGGTTTGCCGTTCAATAGGGTTCATCCCAGCAAGTTGCTCACGCGTAATGCCTGCGTTCGCGAGTAATTGAAGCATTTGAGGCGTGATTTGCTGAGGTTGCTGCATTTGTAGATTCATCTGCCCCGGCATCTGCCCTGGCATGTTGGGACCACCGCCGTGCATGAATGAATTCATTCCGCCGCCTCCCCCGGAGGCATTCCCGAATTCGGAGGGGCGGACAAAGCGGAGGGGTTAAGCCCAGCGCCATTCATGATCATCATCTGTTGTTGATTGTGCTGCTGCTGCTGCTGTTGCATATGATTCGAATTGGCCATGCCATTCAAGAGTTGGGGGGACTGACACCGCCGCCGCCATATTGATTGGGCTGCTGCTGCTGCTGTGGTTGATTGTACGACGCGAGCATCGCGGGATTGATACCCTGGTGGGAGGGCTGGCTCTGGTGGGGGAATGGGGGATACGACCCGCCCCCGCTGGGAATCATGTCTTGGTACGAGGGGGGGACACGGGACTGCCATGGGAGCGTGAGGACAAGGGACGGGACGGGAGCGGGAAGGGAAGATAAGGGAAGGAACTGCTTACGTGGAACGGTCAAAGCGCAGTTATGTGATCGCTGGTGTTTTGCTGTATTTTTGGGCGCGAGGACGCGCCGCGATTGTGGCCTCGGAGGCTCGGCTTCCGAATCGACACGGAGCGAGAAAAGAGTTGACTCAACCTAGCTTCGTGACCGTGTCACGCTCCCATCAGATCCCCAAGATAGGAAACACACGCAAAATAGCTCAAGTAATATGCCCTCAGCTTCGCCCACAAAGATCTACGGCACTATCTCCCAAGATCTCAATAATTCTCTGGCATTTTTCTCTCCCCCACTTTTTTTTTGGCTTTGTCTTTAAGCAATTCGTGGCCTCGTTGTGACCGTGGGCCCTCTTCCCACCTTCCTCTTCCCCCATGTCCAACACTAGCCTGGGATAATGATGGACGCGCCACCGGAATATAGCGAGTCTGGTACACACCGTTGTCAAGGTTTGTGACCGGGAACATGTATTCTCCTGCTATTTAAGGGTCATGACGAACGCAAAACAAAAGATATAACCGTCACTGCCTGCAGAAAGATGCGTGTCAGAAGCAGAAAAAGAAGGGCTCGAGTGGGACGGTTGGTTATGGCGCGGCGGAGGAACGCGGCTAAGACAAGTGGCTGCGTGGCCAGCGAAAGAGAGCGAGACGGAGCACGAGCAGATGGAGGGCGCTAGTCACGCTGTATGGCTGGATTGATACTAGACACAGCAAGGTTTCTCGTGCGCAGCGCTAGAACAATAGCAAACAACGTACAAGACGAAAGCGAATAGAAGGCGTCTTGTGAAGCAAGTTCCTAGTACTTCGGCCGCATCCGAGAAAATCAGACGGTGCTCCTTGCCAGAGCTTTATCCCTTTATCTTGGCAGTGTCATGCGTCCGAGGTCGACATACAGCTGTTGAAATCGAAGTCGAATCTATCATGCAGACGTTTCACTCACATGTAGTGTTTGAAATGGTGCTCAAACGCTTTCCCGTTCAGCCCTTTTTCGGGCAGATGGTACGCATACGTGGTTTGAGGTCTTGTGGTGAAAACTGGCCAGAGCAAGCCAAGCAGGGTTAGAGTCGCGTCATTCTTCGGGTTTCTCGTAACATCCCAGGCTGTCATAAATGCTCTAGAAGGGAAAAGCGGAGGGATGCGGAGAGATCCCGGCGGCGATATGTGTGCAGTATGAGGTGGAAATATCTTGTTTCTGTGGATTCCAGACAGCGACGTCCAGCGTTGAGGAAAGCGAGTCTTTCCTAAAAGAGAAGCCAGACGCATCCTTCCAAAAACGGAAACAAGCGCAGCAGATTTTTTTTTTTCCGAAATCCAAGAGCAATATTGTCTGCTTCGCGTATTAACTCGGGTGTTATTCCAAGAGAGAGAGCAAAATACCAGTGATATTGATTCAGTCGACAAGCAATCGCCCTTAGGTCGAGATTCGACTGAACCGACTGGAATTTTTCGGTTTGGTCCGTCGTACAGTATGTCTCTTGACGAGAAACAGAGAATAGTTCGAGATATAGTCTGTAGCATTCGTCACGCCAAAAATAATAGACCAGGTTAGCCAACAGAACAGCATGATTCCAAGAAATCGCGTCGAAAGCCAGCCAAGTCAAACCGTCCGACCTGAGTTGAGAACACGGCCCTGACTGAACCTTGAGCATTTTGATCGAGTAGCCTGAAAGGGGCTTTCCAGAGGGCTGTGTTTTTTTCAAACGAGATGGAGGGCGGAGAAAGAAACCTTGAAACTCTAAATAAGCGAATGGTGATAGCACCCCCTTTAACACGCTTCTGTTGCAAGGCGCTTCATAAGCGACCACTGACGATACCGATGTTTTTTTGTCAGAATGAAGCAGAGAGTTTTCTCCATCCGCATCCGTTGTTACATGTATGCGACATGGCAGCTGGAATGTGGTCGATACTTCTTTACATTATTTCTCTAGAGATTCGAAACTACACCATATCGCAAGATCGTACTTATATTCCTCCCCACGTATTATAGGCACTCGTCCGCCATTCAAAGGGAACTACCCAACCTAGAGTCCGAAAAAAAAAATTCAAAATGCAATAATTAGCCTCGGCTACTTTTATTCATAAAGTTACTTTTTGGGGGCGGGGGAGGAGGACAGATACGGTATAGCGAAGGCCGCGAGCAAGACCAGCGCGGCGAGCGTCATCGCAGTCGCCCACGACTCACGCCCTGCTTGGAGAATCACAGGTTTTGGCGGCGTACGCTTTTGCGGGGCGCGGACGTAGGAGGATGGGGGGACGGGAATAGCTGGACGTACCCGATGGATTTGAAGCCTTGGATACTGCGCTGGGTGAGCAAACCGGACGCGATCTAGTAGAACGGAATCAGACGTACTAGTAGCCTTCCAGGTTGCGCTTGATCTCCTCTTCCGTTCCCGTTGGAACCCCGTCAAGCACGAATTTCACGGTGGTGGAATCGGATCCCTGAGTGATGGTAGTGGTCAGCGTGGCGTGGTGACCTGCCGGCGTTAATATATGGAGATGGGTCAGCCAGAGGCTAGCGTACCCGACGGCCAGGTTGGACTCTGCAAGGCCCAAGTCTGCACAATCTCCGAAGGCGGGTGAGCGAAACATATTTGCCCTTGACGCCACCACCGAAAAGCACGTATTCCGTATCGGCCTTAGCAGAAGACTGGGAAAATCGTCTGAGCAAACTAGGGAGGGAGTTGCAAGCAGAAAATAATCTAACCTGCGCGGAGGCATGCGTCCACAACGGAATGCGTTTCTCATCCGTCAACAGCCCAAAAAGATCGTCTGCAGCAGCCATAAACGAGCCCTCGACAGTGATTTTGGTAGTGTTAATGTTGCTCTTCTTCTCTGCGGGTTTGGGGGCTGCGGGAGCAGCAGCCGAAGCACCAGCTGCGCCTCCGGAGGATGAGGCAGCAGGGCGGGGGTACCGGATCGGCTGGGATCCCCGCTGACAGTGAGATCTCTTCCGTGAGTTTCCACCAACGCAGCGGCGAATTCCGCGAATTTGGTCTCGAGAGCGGTAGGGAGTCGCGATCTCGCCAGACTGAAGATCGCGTCAACCTCTGGAGAGGACGCCGTCGTAAGGGACCAATTGTACTGGGTCAAGAATATCAGACACCAATGCGGGAAGTGCTGGGCCGATAGACATACGACGTAGTCGGACAAGCCGTCCAGGGTGATTTCGTGAGAGACCTCCGGAATAGTCACCGTGCCCTTGACTTCTGTTCCATCCGACGCAGTTCCCGACCAGTTGCAGACCACCTTGCAGTCGAATATGGTGATCAGTCTACCGCCACAATTCAGTTGACACGAATCAATCTGCGTCGCGTACACACTTTGACTTTCTTTGACCCAGTTCAATATCGCCTTCGACATCGGTGACGCTGGATATCGCGACGACTTCGGCGAACGTCATTTTTATTCGGGTCTTGAGAAAACTGGTCTGACCTTCGGTGCCATTGCCAGCGATGGTGACACTCGTCAACTCGCGCTCAAACCATTCTTTGCCCCAACGCGTCACATTCTTGTTTTTCCAATGCCAGTTGGCTGTGGAGGAAGGGAGAGGAGCGGGGACGGCCATGACTTGGAAGCGGAATGGAGAAGGTCTACAACTAAAAGTTCTAAGGCAAGAGGTAAACACGATCTGTTTTGACCACAAAAACATTCTGGCACTTCCATACGTTTCGACCCGTCGCCCGGAGATCATTCGTATTACACCGCCAAAGTCCCGCACGTTGTCCCCATCTGGCGCGGTCACATGGGTCATGGCTGGCGCGAGTGCTGGGCGCAGCTGGGAGCGGGCTGGTGGGCATCCAGCCTGCCTCCAGTGGGATTCCATGCTGCGTCCATGTCACTTCGTATCCTGGAAGTCACCCGGGCAAGTAAATAAAATAATCAATCGGAATAATTGTAAGAGGAAATCACCATATCGCTATCTGTGCCCGAAAGTTCTCCCACCTTCTCGTCTTCCTCATCATTGTTCGCCGCTTTTTGCCTTTTCTGTCCGCCTAATTGTTCTCCTCGGCCGACCAGCAATCAGACTGCTGGCCTTCAGCAACAGTTCCGCTCGTGAATCTTGAACCGGCTCCTTCCTGCACCATTTCGATGGGGTGCTCGCATCTTCATTTTCACCAGCAACCACGTATTTAAAAGCAAGAGGTACTTAACTTGTGGCGACTTGTGGAATTTTGCCAAGTCGCGCTAATCAGAAGTCCATCAATCAGGCACGTGAAGGTTGGTTGATGCCACGTTGGCTCTCTCTTTCTCCCATCTCGTCTCCTTGACGTCTCCTTCTGAGGTATTGCTCCTGGTACTGCGGCCTGCTAGCTAGCGGGGGACGTCTCCAAGCTAAGCCTTCAAACTACAAGCCTCAAGCCCTCAATCTCTGCCCTCAAACCATTCATAGCTGCGTTACAACTGCAGCCGCCTCAAGACCATCGCAAACCTTACCCCCAAGACCATGCAAGTCATTGCAAGCCACGCAAGCCCCTACAAGTCCTCCGGCCAACCATGCCCGTGTATGAGTCTCTTCGCAACGTCTAGCTCCCGGTACTTTGTCCAGCGCAAGTTTTCCCTAGAATCTCTTCCAGTGCCTTCAACCCTTCAAGCCCAGCTTCAAGTTCATCCACACCAGAGCACATGTCCAGTGTGTCTTTCATCCACGTCCGACAAGTACATCGTTTTCCTGAGGGTTGTACTGATGAAAGTGGATGTTTGTTTGGACTGCAGGATCGACGCCGGAGCCAGACTTAGCGACTTCTGTGGCGCAGGTGCCGGCGCAGCCTAGGCGGACAAGTAAGCTAGATACATTCTGTACATTTCTAAAATAGATGTGATTTTGCCTCGATTTTTTTATTTTACCACTGGGTGGCAGCAATTTAAGCATATCCAACCAGTCTTGTGTACATCTGAGGCCAGTCAATTGATTGTGTCGAATTCCACCCCTACTGGACAGTGGCTACCAGGCTGACCTGGACCCATGCTGGACCATAGGAGACTGAAACTGGTTACAGCCTAATGTTGGCTGGTCTCCAGTCTCCATCGGCATGTGGCACACATGTCGCGTCCACCCAGTAACCACGTGTGTGACCATTGGCGGTGTACCGACGCACAGGGCAAGAAGGTATTGACTACTGCGCGCGCGTTTCCGAATATCGAAAACTATATAGCCAAGTACAGACACAACACCCTTACCCAACCGTGATTTCATTGCGCATTGCGCAATGCTAGTTTCAACCCAGCCGCCGTGAATACGACATCTGCAATAGCAATACAAAGTTAAAATACACGGTGTACGGCAGACGTACAGGAAGGACGCGTCCGGGAGTGATATACGCGTCCGAATCACAAACTTGGCCGCAGTCCAACAAGGACTATACCTTGGCCTTCGCCTTGCCTTTCTTCAAAACGATGCCCAGCGCCTTCTTATTGTCCACCTTCGCCTTCTTCACGGTGTGAATGGCGCTGGTTTAGCGGATATCAGAGAACGCGCCGCGTCGGGGAGTAGACTGAGCAAGTCGGGTTCTACGTCGTCCGCTTTTCGCTTCACGGTCACAACCGTTGGCGTTGGAGCTGATGCGGGTTCATCTCCGTCGACGGCAGTCGGAGACGTCGAGCTGGCGCCATCGGAACTTTGGCGAATACTTCGCGCACGAGCTTCTCGTCTTCCTCCTCTATCCGCTTCCGCTCCAAGTCCTCCTCATTCTCCAGCTCTTCAATGCCTATCCGCGCCAGGAGATCGACCGAGGACGTATTTCCGACTCGCTCATTCCGAGCATTCCGAGCGCGGATATCCTGCAGCGCGTCCAAAATGTCCATCTCGCGCTTCGAGTCCGTCGTCCGGTTCTCCAGCACTTTCATGGGGTTGTTTCTTCTTCTTCCAGCTTCGCGAGACGATCCACCTCCTCGACTTCCGCCTCCTCTCGCCACGGCTCAAAATTCCGGGACGCGCCGTGCTCTGCGGCATAGTCGGTGTTCTTCGGGTCTGTCTTGAATGTAATCTCGGCAGAACATAACGTACTGTTCGAGCTGTTAGCAGAGAGCGTCTCTTCAACCACGAGGGACGCACCATTTTATGTAGAACCGGAAGATTTTGATTCCAAAGTAGTCTTCACCATCGACAGTCTCTTTCCGGGCGTTGAACTTCTTGCCTTTATAGATGTATTCTCCGCAAGTGTTACATCGCCTAGGGCGGAGTTAGCTCAGAGGAACCATACTAATATTGGGGTACATACATGGAGAACGGGGCCATGAGACGGACCACTTGTTGCGAGTTTTTGGGGCCCCGCCGTCTCGGAATGAGTTCGGGATCGAAATCCGGGGGAAAGTACTTGTTGAGAACTGTCGATTGTGAGACGACGCAATACTTGAATAGAGAATTGGCGCACCTTTACGCTCAGCCATGGTGAATCAAGACGGTAGCGGAAGAGATACAGAATGCTTTGTCAGCGCTGATCGCAGCCGTTAATACTGTAATACGAAACTTTACTTTCTCTTGCGCTAGCGTCTTTCAACGTTCAACACTTCCAAGGCATATGCAAGTCCCAACATCGATTGGAAGCTTGGGAGAGTGACGATATTGTCGTCGAAATTTCGGTCTATGTTGTAATTGGGCTTCTAGCCTGAAGAACCTCGCGTCGCATCATGTTTCCTCATTCTTGGCCGCCAATAATAGCAAACTTTTGGATGAATCCGTCCCTGAGCTCAAATGAAAACTCAAATCCTCTTTTTTTCTCGCCGTCACGACTCTCCCTTTCACCATGTCTGAACAAACAGAGTCGTCGGAAGTATACCCAGTCGGTACGCGTGCAACGACCCACCGGTCCTTTCAGTCCACCAACAGAATACTCAGAAAGCATCATTGCCGCGCGCCGCACCCAGGATTCCTTTCACAATGGAAGCACTGACCCGACATCTAAATGGTTCGGGCACGGCTGGGTTCGTTGTATTTTCTCTATATCCTTTCACCAACGCATTAATTGCTTGAATCATGTTAGGACTATTGCCTCAAGGTAGGGTATTATGTGGATTCATTTGCATGTTTTTTTGAGCCGAATAGTGGGAGGGCTATGTTGAGCCCAATTGGGAGCCGTTCAAGAACGTCCGGGATTGCAAGGAGCTCCTCCAAAGATTCTGGGAGGAGGCGGGTGTCGAAGCCATGGTCACGAATATACCCGAATTCGAAGTTCACCCTATCCAATTCCAAAGCAGCTGCGAGTGCATGGCTCCCCGTCTGGACCCATCGGGTCACCGACCAAGAAGAAGGTGTGAGATGCTCTTTTGTACAAGCTTCCGGTCTATTCAACATCTTTGTTTTCATCCTTACAGAAGGAAAGCTATCGCTCTGGGGCAGGGAACTCGAAAGGGACGTCTCCGCGTAAGGTAGGAATGCGCACTATATATATTTCTCTAAGTATTCAGATCAATCCTCAGCAACCGCCAGCCGCGCGTAAGCTTCCACTCAAAATCCGCATTTCAGCGGCTTCGACTTCGGGGACTCAGTACGGGGACGAGGAGCGATTTCCCCCACCATTGATGATATCCAACAGCCGCCGACAAATCCAGTAACCCCTCCGAAACCCACTGAAGTTTCGACAACAATCGTGACACCTTTGTCGCCCCCTCTCACGCCTGAGCCCGAACCCGAATCCGAACCGGGAATCCAGGCGCAGGACGGCTACGAGTTTTCTGACTCGTTCGACACACCGCACTCGTCCAGCCCATTCTTCGAACCCGATCCCGATGCCACCCCAACGCTTGTTCCGGACGCAATTATGCGCCGCCGCCGACTATGAGCGATATTAATTTAAATTCTTGGGGGCTAGTTGGGTTGGATGGCGTCGAGCGGAGTCGGTCGGTGGCACCTGCCGACAGTGGTTCGGCTGACCCCTTGTTGTTCAACCCCGACGTTGACTTCGCCCAGTTACTTCTTGATATGCCTCCCAACGGAATTCTAAACTGGCCTCTGTAAATGTCTTCGTACTGGATTACAATGTATATTGCTATCTGTAACCAATAACGAAAATAAAAATAAGAAAGAGAGAGAGAGAGAAGGAACTGAATGGAAGATTTCAACGTGCATCTGGCTTCCGCGCGCAAGTGGGTAAATCCAAATGTTGCACGTACTAAGCCCGGGGTCCACGGTGAGGGATAAGGAAGCACGAGGATGGACCAAAGCTCCTACCCATCCCGGAAAACTACCCATCTTATTTATACTCAGCAGCTGAAAGGTCGTGAGTCTTGAGCGCATCTTCCGCAGTCTTGAGCAGTCTTCGGCATTCTCCCACTGAGGCTTGAGGTCTCGAGGTCTGCTGAGGCACGTCTAGAGGTCTTGAGATCTCCGGGCGCGCGCGCTCTTGACGCGCGTCAGGGGGTCTCGAGGTGCGAGATGAGGAGTCTCCACTGAGGTCTTGAACTTGGTAAGGTTTGAGTGAGTCGAAGCATGAAGGGTGAAGCCGTAGTGAGATCAAGACATGACTGTCTGCGAGAGGCGTTGTCGAAGACTGAGGCGCCAGAGCGTCGAGGTCGAGCAGCACGGCGTGGAGCATATGGAAGCGGAAGAATCAATTCGGTACTGGGCGAGCACGATAAACTGCGTGCGAGGTCCAGCGTTGGCGAGACAGACAGGGAAACCGACGACGAACACAACATAAGAGCCAAAGTCCAAACGCGAGGAGGCTGGCGAGAAACTGGCGAGAAATTTTCAAATACGCGAGAGAGAAACCCTTTGGAGGGCGTTCAATGAGTTCGACGGGAGAGTGCTTGGCACCTGGAAGAGCTCACAGAGTGAAAAACGAGCAAATAGGACCTGCTTTAGCGACGGAGAAGGGTAAAATTATCGGAAAAGCAGGGCCAGAAAATCGAGGGTAACTCACGGTGCTAATTGGGTGCTAACGTGAAAGTCGCGTCGATCACATGGCCGCGGCGGTCCTTCCTCTCCGTTCATTGCTTGGGAAATTCTTCGAAGCAGCTCTCCTCTGGCCAGAGGGATATGAGCCGACTACGCGCCGACAGGATTCGGATGATCCGGGCTGACGATCCCGCTTCTCTCGTTCAGTTCCACCCTCAACTCCCTCAGAGGCGAGTACCCCAAACCCCGCGACGACCTACGGTTACGCGGGATTCAGAGGCTGCAGTACCGGTGCTAATGAATGGCAATCGGCACCACTGAGACTTGTAAACCGCCTTGGTTTTTCGACCACCCATGGCCTCCGCATTTCTTGTCCTTCCGCCGGAGCTGTTACTCGTTATACTTGGTGAATTGTGCGACATACACTATTCCCCTGCCCGAAGGAATCCGCCCACCAGATCCAACACGTTTCGGTCGATTCGTGACCTTCGTTCCTTTTCCATGGTCAAACCGACGCCTCCGACGCGTCAGCCTTCCCGTCATCTTCAAAATGACACGATGCACGAGCTCGGAGAGGTTTGCACGACTCACTGCAGAGTGTACGGTCAACCCCCAATTCGCAGGTCTCATCAGGTTCGTTCCGTTCGCAGTTGTTGTTGTCTATAGGGTCAAATATCGCCATAGACACCTGGACGTCGTCGATATTGACACTCGGCTCCTTACTAGACTGCTCCCTTTTTTAACCTCTCTGGTCCGGCTGGATCTCAAACCAGATGCACTCGATACGCACCTCCTTGTTGTAGTCAGCTCGCACCCGACGATAGTCACCGTCGCCATACGAGTGGCTCTTCTTCCCCAGTTAAACGCACTTGTGACCATGACCGACCTACCATTTTCGAAAATTCTCGTCTCCCAACCATCGTAAATAACTGCCAGCCTCACCAGCCCCCCCACAATTTCGACATATTCCCGGCATTGCTCGAACGCGGCGTCAGATTCTCCCACCTCGTTCTGGAAGACAAACGCATCATTGATGATTTTGGTGCTAGCTCGCTACTCCTCCATGACCTCAAACACCTTGATCTGTTTTTTGTTTATGGAGGCACAAACTACGGTTCTATCCAAAATTGGCTTCTCCTTTTTGCACAGCGCCATACGCGTCTAGCCACAGTCAAATTCACTTACAATCAAGGGTGGAGGCATAACCCCGATGCACCATTCGCGACCGACTTTCGAGCTGCAATGGCCGCAGAACGCATCTGGACCGTCACGCGGTCTGCAGCGTGGACATCGCTGCAAGACTGGAGGGTGACCCAACTCGAGCTGGGGCTTCGTGATGCGACTGGAATATCAGCTCTGAAGGCCGCGAACGTGCTCGCTCCCCACCTCTCCTCTTTAGAGCTTGTTCTGCACGTCGTGGACTACACACAGCCCTGTCACATAGTATGTCTTTAGAAACCAGCACTATTCTATGTCTACTCACTCCCCACGTTTTTTCGAAACAGGATCAATTTACTGCGCCCTTCGACTCGATGCCGTTCCTGCGGACACTGCACCTGTCCAATGGATATGCACATTTATGCGTCAATGAGCGGAGTCCGTGGATCCATCCACAGCGGAAGACTATGCGTAGCACCCGAGACAGGCTTGGGACCTCGACATGTGTGACCGCGCTTCATGCCCTGCAGTGGTATATGACCCGCGTCGCTCAGCGGGCAACTGGGCTCGAGCTCATACATGTTACTGATCGAAGCCGGGACGGTAAAGGCCGTTTTGCTACTCCGTGGACTCTCGAGGTAACGTTTCGGGTGTTATCGAATGAGGCTCGCGATTTGGAGAGTCGGCAGCCCAGAGCTGGAAATGGCTGCGAGGTATTTGCCCAAGAGTTAGCTTGGATAAAGCATGCGGTTACTGTGCCTGTAGCAATGTAGCATAGCATACCATCTCCAAATAATGTCCAGTCACCAGTGTGGGGTGCGAGATCCTCTACTTATGCGGAGCTTCTCACGCTGTCTGACCCGTCGAGATCTTGGAACAAAGCCTCCTCCAGTTCAATTTTGGTGCTCCCTACTACAAGCACACTCTGTGTCAACTGTCGCGTTCCGGTCACTCGCAGGCGGGCTAAATACTTCCGGACTCTTGGAGCACTCTTGTTCGAATGCGGTAAATATCGACAAGTCAAAGCGGAAAATAGCACAAGAAACCAAAAAACAAAGCCATTGCCGTCTCCTTATTCCACATTACCCTACACGCGCCCAACTGCCAAGATTCTAATGGCAACCTTGTTCTCGCACGCTAATAGCCTCGTGTATAAAACACTCAAAGGCTCATTTCCCTTTCTCAAGAATTTGGGATTCTCTCGCTTGCCACAAAGGTCCTTTGTGAAGAACTACAATCGCATCAAACCACGCGCAGGCGCACACTATAACCTCACTTCTCTCTTCTTCTTTTGATTTGTGCCCTGCCCTCTGACGACCGCAACGACTTTGACGACCTCCCGGCTCAAGTGAAGACGAGATGCGGCTGTTGCGTGCGTCCTGTACACTCATACAACTTCATTCGCTGACTTGCTTGGTAGTGGCCCCCTTCGTGCTAGCAGTCATCCTCGGCGTGCGCGCCGCACCTGTACCTGTGCCGCTGGATCTGGACGCGCGCCTCAGCCCGATCGCGCCGCGCCCAAAGATTGAAAATGTTATGCGCCGCGAAGAGCCCTCAACGCCTCACACGATCGCTACGGTGCCTTCCCTCCCTTCATTGTCTGACCGCGTACTCACCAACAACCTCTAGCTCCTCACACCAAATTCAGAACCCGTTCATGAGTCAGATGTCGTAGAGTCTGGCGCGGGCTGGGCTGCTGTGAGGCTGCGTCGCGGATGCAGGCTTTTTCTGTGTCTGTAGCTGCGTCGTGGCGTGGCGTGGCGTTCCGTCCATCCGGGATCTCTCTCACCTTTCCATTCTTCAACCATATCAAGACTCCAGCATCAACATCGACTCTCAGCCCAAGCTCAAGACTTACATAGACGATCCACAAGCATCCGAACCGAGTACGTTCCCAGCATCCCATCCCACTCGTACGTCCTTTCTCTTTATGGGTCGTTATTCTCGGCTGACGCGTTGCCGTAGTGTATCTATAGGCTGATTTACCCACCGTGGCCTTGACAGACGCGCTGCTCGACACATGCGCGTCTTCGGCCTTCCCGCCCCGTCCAAATCGCTCTGGGCCTCGGATCTGGATCCACGCATCACGCTCACCTTGCCTGCCGCACAGCGATGGCGGCTTTAACTTCTCCACCGTCGTCCTGGCCCTACCTCCACTTACATTACCTTCTGCCCATCGCACTGGCTGCTTTGAACCCTTCCTCCGCCCTTTCTTTCTTTCCTTTTCACTGCCCTCGCATGAACTCAACACCGCACGTGTACTTGTATCGCCACGCATCGCTTTCATCTATCGCATACTTACACCCTGGATATTCATTCTCTCTTTCTTTGTTGTACTATACACCTCAGCATCTGTCTGAAGTGCACACATTCTTTTGAATCGATTTTTTCTTCTCACTCGGTACCCTCCAGAAAGCATAAGGTTCTGAATTACAGTAGCACTCCACCGTGATGGACGTGCGCGCTGCGAGAGAACAGAAAACAGTAGAACAATTCAAAACAGGTTTCTATCGGTCAATTCTCGCCCCTTCTTCCCAGTTATTAAGCTACAATCTTCAAGACAAGCGGATAACAGCGCTTGTGATCGAGTTGGGGAGGTATGGACGGTGACATGTCTAACTCAACTCCAACAATCCCGTGGAAAACCCGACGGGTCTACCAGTAATGTCCTTCCTTCGGGCTGCCGATTATCTCCAGCTCGCGAGCCCCATTTCTCGACGTCACCATAAACGATGCCTTGAGGGCTGGGCCACTCGAGCGACCCCACTTGTTGCCGCCTTGTTCCCTAACATGTATACGCTCAAGCCCCGTCGCACTCTCTGCAACGCGGGTCATGTACCACTGCATGGCATGCAGCGCCGTTACCCATTCCGCGGTCCCGTACGTGTTTTCGGTGCTACCCAGAGTCGTCATCCACGGGCTCGGCTCATCGACCTGCGGATTTGCGTATCCATTGGACAGCGACAGTATGCGCAGAAACGGCAGGGAGGCGAAGGGCTCAATGAATTCATCCTGTTCCAAGAGAACGTGAGGATACGGCGCAAGCGGCTTTTTCTGAAGACATACTATGTGACAAGGCAATGTGTACCACGTCTTCACTGGTAAAACAACATGCAAGAAGGAGAGACGCGGGGCGAAGACGCTCGCAAGCTTCAGAGCTGGGATCCCGCTCGCATGTTCTGTTACTTTCAGGTCGAGGTGCATGATGTCCCAGTCTTTCAGCGATGACCACGATGCGCCGGGCCGCGTAATGGAGAACGAATGGAGATAGACGCCGGGAATGCCATTCGCGCTCACTGCAGCTAAGAAGTCGGGCGCGAACGGCACATCCGAGGGGTTGTGGATCATCTGCCAACCCCAGCCGGTAATAGTGAAATCCGCAAATCTGATTGTGGCAAGATGTGTGTGGCGCTGTGCGAAAGGGAGAAGCCAAGAGGCGTCGACACTGCTTCTTATTCGCGGCAAAAGCCAATCAAAGTGCTCCAGGTCAGGAAGTGTTGGCGTGGCGCCTCTGATTTTGGCTAGAAAAGTGAGGCGAGAAAATCTAACGCCGCGCCGGACCAGTGATGGGAATATGTCAAAATTGGGGGACAACTCGTGGTCAAGAATCGTTGTTTGGCAGACAAGGATTTTGGAAAACGACAGATCGGGGATGTTCACGAGTGTCTCCAGGTGTGAGAGAAGTGCCACTGGTATGGCCACAGTAAGGAGCGTGGGATGCGCATTGGCTGTGGCAAGCAAGCGCGCGTCCAGTGCATTCGAGTTAAGATCCAACCGCACTAGAGAGGTTTAAACAAGGGAGCAGCTCAGGGAGAAGCTGGCGAGTGTAAATATCGACGACGTCCAGCTGTCTAGGGCGATACTTGAGCCACAGACAACAGCGAACGAATTTCGACGAACACAATGAATCGTGCAAACTGGGGTTTGATTGTACACTTTGCACTGAGTTGCTCAAACTTCTCTGAGCTTGGACATCGTGATATTTCGAACAGAATGCAGAGGGTAACGTTTCGCAGCCGCTGGTTGACCATGGAAATGGCACGAAGGCCATTAGTGGACCGACAAGTGTTGGATCTGGTGTGCAGGTAGGGTGGATCCGTTTGGCTAGGAAAGTAGTGTATGTCGCATAATTCGCCGAGTATAATGAGCAGTAGCTCCACCGGAAGAGCAAGAAATGGGGAGGTCATGGTGGTTGAAAGACAGTCGACGACGCTGATTCCCAAGTCGATTGCCGGTTTCCATAGCATCCAGAATGCGCATAGCCCCAGGCCCCTGCAATGCGAGTCGAAGGCACCTACTCCCGAAAGATTCTGACCAGAATTGAGGTCGTGGTGAGTGTTCTAAGCAAAATGTTGCAAAAAAAACGCTCCGCGCCTTAAATTCCGCGAACAGCTGTAAACTAACTCATAACTATAGACCTGAGTGTCGAAGCACCCCTCGTAAGAGGAGCAGAAAATGAACAAGCTCATTTACGGCGGTTCGGTCGACCGCTGTTGCCGCTTCAGCGCGCGAGGAGGGAAGCTTATAAGTACCAGGAGCAGCAGCCGTCGAACCACATCTCAAACTTGGATTTTATCTCTCCTGCGCACCTTCAATCCCCAAGGACTGTCCTCCCTTCGGGCTCCCGAGTATCTCCAGCTCGCGAGCCCCATTTCTCGACGTCACCACCATAAACGATGCCTTGAGGGTTGGGTCACTGAAGGGACGCACCCTGCTGCCGCCTTCTTCATCAACATGTATACGCTCAAGCCCCGTCGCACTCTCTGCAACACGGGTCATGTACCACTGCAGGGCATGCAGCGCGGTCACCCATGCCGCGGTCCCGAACGTGTTTTGGGTGCTACCCAGGGTCGTCATCCACGGGCTCGGCTCCTCGGCCTGCAGATTTGCATATCCATTGAACAGAGACAGTATGCGCAGAAACGGCATGGAGGCGAAGGGCTCGACGAATTCATCCTGTTCCAAGAGAACGTGAGGATACGGCGCAAGCAGCTTTTTCTGAAGACATACTATGTGACAAGGCAATGTGTTCGACCTCTTCACTGGCAAAACGACATGCAAGGAGGAGAGACGAGGGGCGAAGACGCTCGCAAGCTTCAGAGCTGAGATCCCGCTCGCAGGATTTGTTACTTCCAGGTCGAGGTGCATGACGTTCCAGTCTTTCAGCGATGACCACGATGCGCCGGGCCGCGCAATGGAGAACGAACGGAGATAGATGCCGGGAATGCCATCCGCGCCCACTGCAGCTAAGAAGTCGGGCGCGAACGGCACATCCGAGGGGTTGTGGATCATCTGCCAAAGCCAGCCGGTAATAGTGGGATCCGTGAATCTGATCGTGGCAAGATGTGTGTGGCGCTGTGCGAAAGGGAGGAACCAAGAGGTGTCGAGACTGCTTCTTCGCGGCAAAAGCCAATCAAGGTGCTCCAGGTCAGGAAGTGTTGGCGTGCTGCCTCTGATTTTGGCTAGAAAAGTGAGGCGAGAAAATCTAACGCCGCGCCGGACCAGTAGTGGGAATATCTCAAAATTGGAGAATAACTGGTGGTCAAGAATCGTTGTTTGGCAGACAAGGATTTTGGAAAACGACAGATCGGGGATGTTCGCGAGCGTGTCTAAGGACCCGGTGAGAGGCGCCACTTGTATGGCGACGGTGACTAGTGTTGAGTGCGAATTGGCTATGGCAAGTAGGTGCGCGTCGAGTGCATCCACCTTGAGATCCAGTCGCACTAGAGAGGTTAAAAAAGGAAGCAGCTCAGGAAGAAGCTGGCGGGTATCAACATCGACGACGTCCAGCTGTCTAGACCGATCTCTGAGTCACAGATAACAGCGAACGGATTAAGACGAACCTAATGAGACTTGCGAACTGGGGTTTGGTTGTACACTTTGCACTGAGTTGCTCAAACTTCTCTGAGCTTGGACATCGTGATATTTCGAACAGAATGCAGAGGGTAACGTTTCGCAGCCGCTGGTTGACCATGGAAATGGCACGAAGGCCATTAGTGGACCGACAAGTGTTGGATCTGGTGTGCAGGTAGGGTGGATCCGTTTGGCTAGGAAAGTAGTGTATGTCGCATAATTCACCGAGTATAATGAGCAGTAGCTCCACCGGAAGAGCAAGAAATGGGGAGGTCATGGTGGTTAAAAGACAGTCGACGACGCTGATTCCTAAGTCGATTGCCGGTTTCCATAGCATCCAGGCCTCATACCCTGCAATGCGAGTCGAAGGCACCTACTCCCAAAGGATTCTGACCAGAATTAAGGTCGTGGTGAGTGTTCTAAGCAAAATGTTGCAAAAAAAAAACGCTCCGCGCTTTAAGTTCCGCAAACAGCTGTAAACTATCTCACAACTATGAACCTGAGTGCCGAAGCACCCCTCGTAAGAGGAGCCGAAAATGAATGGGCTCACTTACGGCGGTTCGGTCGACCGCTGTCGCCGCTTCAGCGCGCGAGGAGGGAAGCTTACAAGTACCAGGAGCAGCAGCCGTCGAACCACATCTCAAACTTGGATTTTTATCTCTCCTGCACACCTTCAATCCCCAAGGACTGTCCTCCCGTGGGGCTGCCGAGTATCTCCAGCTCGCGAGCCCCATTTCTCGACACCACCATAAACGATGCCTTGAGGAGGGCTGGGTCACCCGGGCGACGCACCCTGCCGCCGCCTATTTCAGTAACATGGATGCGCTCAAGCCCCGTCGCACTGTCTGCAACGCGGGTCATGTACCACTGCAGGGCATGCAGCGCCGTTACCCATGCCGCGGTCCCGTACGTGTTTTCGGTGCTACCCAGGGTCGTCATCCACGAGCTCAGCCCATCGGCCTGCATATTTGCGTATCCATTGGACAGAGACAGTATGCGCAGAAACGGCACGGAGGCGAAGGGCTCGACGAATTCATCCTGTTCCAAGAGAACGTGAGGATACGGCGCAAGCGGCTTTTTCTGAAGACATACTATGTGACAAGGCAATGAGCTCCATATCTTCACTGGCAAATTGACATGCAAGGAGGAGAGACGGGGGGCGAAGACGCTCGCAAGCTTCAGAGCTGAGATCCCGCTCGCATGATTTGTTACTTCCAGGTCGAGGTGCACGACGTCCCAGTCTTTCAGCGATGACCATGATGCGCCGGGCCGCGTAATGGAGAACGAATGGAGATAGACGTCGGGAATGTCATCCGCGCTCACTGCAGCTAAGAAGTCGCGCGCGAACGGCACATCCGAGGGGTTGTGGATCATCTGCTGGCAACCCCAGCCGGTAATAGAGGTATTCGCGAATCTGATTGTGGCAAGATGTGTGTGGCGCTGTGCGAAAGGGAGAAGCCAAGAGGCGTCGACACTGCTTCTTAGCGGCAAAAGCCAATCAAGGTGCTCCAGGTCAGGAAGTGTTGGCGGGCTGCCTCTGATGTTGGCTGGAAAAGTGAGGCGAGAAAATCTAACGCCGCGCCGGACCAGTGGTGGGAATATGTCAAAATTGGGGGACAACTCGTGGTCAAGATTCTCGGGAATCGTTGTTTGGCAGACAAGGATTTTGGAAAACGACAGATCGGGGATGTTCGCGAGCGTGTCTAAGGACCCGGCGAAATGCGCTACTTGTATGGCGACGGTGACTAGTGTTGAGTGCGAATTGGCTATGGCAAGTAGGTGCGCGTCGAGTGCATCCGCGTTGAGATCCAGTCGCACTAGAGAGGTTAAAAAAGGAAGCAGCTCAGGAAGAAGCTGGCGGGTATCAACATCGACGACGTCCAGCTGTCTAGACCGATCTCTGAGTCACAGATAACAGCGAACGGATTGAGACGAACCTAATGAGACTTGCGAACTGGGGTTTGGTTGTACACTCTGCACTGAGTTGCTCAAACTTCTCTGAGCTTGGACATCGTGATATTTTGAACAGAATGCAGAGGCTGACGTTTCGCAGCCGCTGGTTGACCATGGAAATGGCACGAAGGCCATTAATGGACCGACAGGCGTTGGATCTGGTGTGCAGGTAGGGTGGATCCGCTCGGCTAGGAAAGTAGTAGTGTATGTCGCATAATTCGCCGAGTATAATGAGCAGTAGCTCCGCCGGAAGAGCAAGAAATGGGGAGGTCATGGTGTTGAAAGACAGTCGACGACGCTGGTTCCTAAGTTGATTGCCAGTTTCCATAGCATCCAGAATGCGCCTCAAGCCCCAGGCGCACGGTGCAGGTCGATAGTCACTGGTACTATGTTTTCTGAGCGATGGTTTTGCGAGGTCCAGTCCTAGGAATAGCGACAGCTGGGTGCGAATCCAGGCATACAGGTATTGGGTGTTGCACAATTGAAGCCTATGTTCCGATATCTACATCTATTCCAGAGTTGGCTTTTGCTGGATTGCAGGAGAACACTCGCACGAGCTCCTAGAGTGCCCCTGGCATCGCGCGTACGGGTCGGGATCGGGAAGCGTGGGAGAAAGAATCCAGCCGAAGTGTTTACTCCCACCCTCAACTTGATAAGACTCAGGATACTTTCAATTCACACTCAGCTATGCGACTGCGGCGACACTGCGACTGTACTCAAACATCATTGCAAGTGTCGAGAGCTCTCAACATGTCTGGTTTACGGCGGCGGCGAAATGGGTCGCGGCGAGCGTGCGATTCTAGAGCTTCTGGGGCTTCTCTCTGACTGTGCGAGCTGAATGTCGACGTCGAGTGCGTGCTGGATGTCGACGGCTATGGCTTCGTCTTTTCTCGTCGACGACTCGAATGTATTGGGCTTGTCGGACTGCAAGCGAAATGATTCATTTCTGGGCCTGGCGATAAGGCAGCGAACATCGAGCGAGATAGCGGGCTTCTGTGACGGCTCCTTGACGTCACTTTACTATTTTATCTGCGAGTCCTGTGAAAGAATTTCCGTGGTTGCTCTTCTGTCTTCCACGCTCATTTTCAGCCGTCGCTCTTTGCTTCAGAATGCCCTCCAACGCTGTCCTCCTCGCTGTCCGTTCTTTTATTCTCTTCAAATTCATTGGCTGAGTCGGCTGCAGGTCTTCGGGCTCGTTAGTGTTGTAGCAGCCCAGTCGTCGTCGTCTGTCCCGGCCGCACAGGTCACCCACGTTGTTACCGTCCACAACAACGCCAGTGCGACCAACGGTACCAGCGTCTTCGTGCCCGTCAGTTATTTCTTATCGCCTTAAAATGTTTTTTGCTCACAATCCTCCAGCAAGTCATTAACGCCGCCCTTGGCGAAACCGTCTTCTTCAACTTCACCCAGGGCAACCACTCCGCCACCCAGTCCACCTTTGCCGCCCCGTGCATCCCTGCCCACGAGACAAACATCACCATAAACGGCTTCGACAGTAGCCTCCGCTCCGCTGGCAATGGTACCTCCGTCACCAACTTGGTCGTCATCATGAACCCCGACATCGTCAACAAGACCCTTTGGTTCTTCGACCAGACGACGTGCGGCATCGGCGGTGTCGGCGTCATCAACCCCGGCAACGTCAGCGCGACCCTTGAGACCATCGACGGCTTCGTGCGGAATGCTATTAGGCTGAATGGGACGGGCGCGACCTCTTCGAGCTCCGCCGGTCCTAGCGCGACTGGGGGTGTGGGCTCGGGCACCACGACGGGGTCGGACGGCAGCCAGTCGAGCCCGAGCAGCGGCGACACCGGTGCCGCGCTCGCTTTGCCCGTCGTGCCAGCGGCTGCAGTCGCCGCGCTCATGGCCCTCGGCGCCGCGCTGGTGCTTTAACGCGTCACTCGCCTCACTACGGACGCGTGCGGCACTCGGGCCAACCACACCAAAAGTCGCAGATCTCCGGACACTAGACCTTCCCCTTCTTGGATACACGCATCTTGACGCTCGTATATACCCCGTCTATTCTTACACCCATGTTGTTCTGTGCCTTCACGTCGCGCTCATGCGTTGTTTTGTAGTTGTTTTTGTTGTCAAATCGTGGTTTTTGGCGAGCGCGCAAGCAACACGGACGTAAAGGATGGCTTGAAGCTTGAAATCGCGACTGCTCGCGCTTTTCTCGGATCGTTTCTTCAAGAATCATTTTGCATTTCTGATCATTGAAGCCGTGTCCGTTCGGGGGTCAACAATTCTGTCCCACATCCAACTGCTGGCGCTCTCTCTCTAACCTCTAACGCCGCATGGACATCGCCACCTCGACTGAAGTTGTACCGAACTCTAATAGAGTCCAGCAAATCTGCGCTCGGTAAAGCGGCGCGCTGCGCGCCTTTTCGGGATTTTCTACTGCGCTTGCTATGCTCTGCCGCCACTCTGACTGACTCTTAGTTGCGTGCTCAGCTGCTGGTCTTCGCGAAGCTCGTGATTCTTGGCCAGCTGACTGGATTGCCTGAGGATTCTCTTTCCGCGACGATAACGTCCTAAGATGTGCAGAGAAACGAAATACTTCACGAATGAAGGGAACCCAACATTAACGCCTCGACCATCCCGTACGCGCGATGCCAGGGGCACTCTAGGAGCTCGTGCGAGTCCTCTGCTGCAATCCAGCAAAAGCCAACTCTGCGCGACAATCTGGATGCACCCATGGCGGATGCCGGGCAACGGAAGTTGTGCCCACTTCCTCGCGCGGGCTTGTGTCGACTGCGCGGGCGAGGGCACGGGCGAGGGTAAGTCCCGACGCACCACCCACTTGGTGCGAGCACCGCGGAAGGCGGTTCGCGCAATGGACCTGCTCCATCCGCAATGGACAAGGAGCAGGAAAGAGCGGCGGCAGCAAGCGCGATAGAAAGCAACACCCCCCACTCCTGCCTTGGCGGCAATCGGCGGTAGCGCGGGCATGGGCGCGTGGTGAAGAGGCTGCGAGGTGTGCATGCGCACCAAACGAGAGAGCGCGAGGCAAGGGTGGGCGCGAAGGGACGAGCGAAAGTCGGATCGGCGAGGTGCCCGGTAGACGTCGAGAGTGGCGGTGGTGCGAGGCAGCGAGGAAGAGGGAGGACCTGGGGGACGACGACGGGCTGGTGTGCGGGCGTACACGGGAGTGGGTGCACGATGTGGCAGAGTTGCGGGCGCCAGAATCGAGCAGGGAGCTCACCAGTCATAGGCGGGCGCGAACTTCCTCTCCACCTCAAAAGTCGGTTTGATCTAATCAAGCACAGCCCCATGGACCTCTACGCCGTCCTCAACCTCGCGCCAGGCGCGTCTCCCGCCGAGATCAAGGCAGCCTACCACCGCGCCCTGCTCGCCGCCCATCCAGACAAGAACAACGCCTCCCAATCCACCCCCGACATCGCCGCCATCAAGGATGCCTACCGTGTCCTCTCCTCGCCCGCCCTCCGCGCAAAGGCAAAGGCGGACCAGGACTCGCTGAAGCGCCCGCGCCCGGCGCAGGTCATCTCGCTCGCGGACTTTGACGAGCAGGGCGCCGACGCGTGGGCGCATGCGTGTCGGTGCGGCGGCGCGTATGCGATCACTGGGGCCGAGATGGACCGCGGGGTGCATCTCGTTCCGTGCACCAGCTGCTCGGAGGTTGTTTGGGTGGGCTATGAGCTGGTGGAGGAGGAGTAGTGCGGATCTTCACTCACAGCGCTCTGACTTGCGAATCATCCAACAACTGTCGCTCGTGCTGCCCAACCCCGCCGCTGATAGGACCTCGTCTAGAGGTCCGCTGCCACCGACACACGCACGTACAGCTCACCTACCTACAGGGTGGTGATGCGCATCCAAACCGAAGGCAGGCGGCTATAATCGCGACACGGCAGAGAAGATGGACTCTCCGTGGCTCGCCGGTCGTTGCAGACATCAATTGTATACCTACTATCATCCAGCACACTGTGACCTGACTACAATGAATAAAAGCTTGAATATTGGAATCTGAATGGTCCATCTACTGTGCCTGTACGTGCGCTGCGTGAGCCGGACGAGTGAGTAGTTTCCTCGAATCGATTGCCCAATGGCTACCCTGGGTCCGACGCGGTTACGAGCATTTCTGATCTTCCTATCGAGCTGATTGTCATCTCATCTCGTCCATTGCTCCAAAACATCACATTTACGCGTCTGACACGGGTATCATGGTTGCATGTACAAGACAGGGCGGGACGGTCTATAGCTCATTCTTCAACTCCCCCCAAGGTGGCAGGTCACACAAAATCCCGGCAACTCCTCCCACACCTTCCGGCGCCCGGTCGCCGTCGCCTCTGCAGCCTCCTTCATGCACGCGCCGCAAAGCATCTGGCATGCCTTGTCGAGCTTGTGCAACCACAACGACGCCGTCGTCCACGAAGCGGCAGAATATGGACTTGCGCAGCCCGCGGCATCGCTGCACGTGGGGCTCTGCGGCCACGCGCGCAGCCAGCCGAGCGTGTATCCTGACTGGAACTGTTTCACCAGGAGGCGTTTGCGGCCGATGAGGCAACGGCGCAGGTCGAGCGGGGGCAGGGACACGCACGTGCCGTCCTGGTGCGTGAGGCCGTCAAGGAGCTGGACCCGGGCATTTAAAGTTTAAGATTGAAGAATATGACCAGGCGTGACAGACCCACCAGTGAGTTGTTGTTGCCAACTACAAGTGTGCGGTAGTACGCGGCAGGCAGGGCCGCCGCGATGCCGTTCTCGCGCACCAGCACTGCGAGGTCGAAGGAGAGCCCGCGGCGGGGCGCGATCTGCATCGGTTTGTACATCCCGTTGACAAGCAGCAGCGCGTCGTCGTACGCGTCGAGCGTCGTGGGGTTGATGCACGTGATGCGCGCCACTGCGGCGGCGAGAACGTTCATATAGTCGTATTTGCACCCGGGCTGGATGAGCGCGCTGAGGGCCGCGGGCGGGAGGAGGGGCTGGCCTAGGAAGATTCTGTGTCCCACTCACCACCATTCAGCACGTGCATAAACTCAAGCAGGACTGAACACGGCGCACACACGGGTCGTACAGCGCCTTCAGCAGATATTCAACAAAGTAGTTGGGGGCTGGCTGGAATCAGACATTGAAGATGTCATGAACGAAGCCACGTGCTGTTGAATAAATCCAATTCAACTTGTGCTATAAAACTATACCAAAACATAAATACATTTTTAGCTAGAAACTAAACACAGTACATTCAGAGATTGTAAGTAGCTAGGGGCTCAACCAATTTCATTGCATCCAAATCTTTATTTTCATCTTCAAGATCATCCTCCGTTTCATCTGAAATACCACTAGAGATTTTCAATTCTGCCAGCTTGACCAAATTCTCTCTGTGTTGCTGGTGCATATCCTTGCCAACACTTGCCAGCCTTTCATCAATCTGTACAATCTGTTTTGCCTGTGATGACCTTTTAAACAGAGGTCTTGCAGTTTTCCAATGGCCCACTGCCTTCAGCAGGTCATTACATCTCTTGTGAATATCCCCAAGTCTGAGCATGCATTCCGCTCTGCTGCGATGCACATCCATTGCAGTAAATCCCTCCAAAGCAACCGTGAACAGGCTAAAGCAGTATCCTCATCATTGTATGAGAGAAATATGTCCCCCAAGAATTGAAGAGCTTGATACATGCAAAGTCTATTTGTTGACTTCAGAGACAGTGCCAGAAATAGTACTGTCCAGGCCGTTTCACTGAGTGCGCGTTGAAATGGTGGACTTCACTTCCGGAGCCATCCCGCCGAGAATTCAGCCAGGACTGGCCGCATCTGCTGGATAATCTGCGCCGTACCTATCTCACCGACCAGTGGATTCGTGATCGCAACAAGGAGTTTGAAGAGATGAAGTTCAGACAAAAGGGTCATGACCTGGAGGACCCGGTGGACTTCTTCCAGTGGCGTGCCCAATATCACAGCTTCATCTTTTCGGACGACGTCGACGGGCCTACTGCTGTTTCCCGCCTCATACGCACCCAACCGGCGGACTGGAACAAGGAAATTAATGAACACATCTGCCCTACTATTGATTCCTTGATGGCGGTGGCGCAGCATAGTCAAGCCGCTCTTATGTCAATCTGGCTGCTAACGACCAAAGTGGACCGACTGTTAGCGGGATCGAGTGCGTCTTCCACTGCTCCCCGCCCACGATTCCGTCCGCGAGCGCATATAGCCGAAGTCGAAGAGGAGACGGAAGGGTCGCCGGGAGAAGGGGAGGACGAGGAGGGAAGGGAAGCCATGGCCGTGGATCGGAGGCGAGGCGCTACCACGGGAAATCCCCGTGAAGCTGGCCCGTCTCGTCCTGACTGGCCCGGGGGAAAGACCATCAATGGCTACTCCTTCGCCCGAGACGATTCGAGAGTCAGCTCACGTCCCCCGAATGGAGAATGTTACATCTGCACCAGCCTCAAGCATGTGGCGCAGGACTGCTCGCACTACAGCAGATGGCAGACTCTGAGGCAAGCGATGCTGATACATGTCGAATTGGATCCGGCGGAGGAGGAAGCGGAGCGTCGGGAATATGTAGCTATGCTCGTGGAATCCAAGGTCTTGTCTTCAGCTTATCTCGAGGGTGAAGTTGAGCCTGCCCCTATAAGTAAAAGCGTACTCGTCGTTGACGCGCTAGACTGTGGAGCGAAAGCTGCTCACGTCGAGTACCGAGGCTTCAACAGAAACCGTAGGCGACATGATGCTTTTGCGAAGGAAAAGTCGAGCAAGGATAAAGGGAAAGCGGTGAAAAGCGATGACCCTGCTCCCTTGCCTCGGCGGATCCTCCGCAAGACCGCTCATGTTGCTGAACTCCCCTCGAGCAAGGATGAGGATGGTCTTACCATCTACGAGGCCCGTAAAGCTCGCCAACTTCCCGACGGTCTAGGATCCCTGGGCGCGCGAGCCCTTCACATTAAAGTTCGCGTAGGATCTCTAGCAAACGAGGAAATCTGAGGACACCTTGACTCTGGCGCGGATATCTCCTTGATGTCGGAGGAATTCTGGATCGCACTCGGACTGCCGAAACCCAAGGAGGGGATACGGATGTCCCTCTACCACCTCACCAGGCAGGCCAAGGTCCTAGGCTATGTCAAATGCCCGATCTTTATGGTCACCACCGAAGGGGAGGTAGTGCGCTTCGAGCTCGAGGCGTATGTGGTTCGGAACATGAAAGTCTCTCTCCTTTTAGGGGAGGACTTCCAATCCGCCTACGAGCTCGGAGTGAAGCACTCTTCTACTGGCCATTGCGAGGTGCAAGTAGGATCTTTCCGGCATATCATCGCGGCTTCCTCTGCACATTCCGTAGACCTGGGCTTTGAGATACGGCAAGCAAGCATGGCGAAATCCATGAAGCGCCTACTGCCGGGGGTCTGGCGAAAGACCTACTAGCGCTCCAAGGCTCGTAAACGCCGCGAAGAGAAGCTCGAAGCGCCGCTAGTGCTGGCTGCTAAGGATACTCTCGTCGCTGCTGGGTCGGTGCATAACGTCCCCATTACCGGACCGTTCGAAGGGAAGGATGAATGGCTAGTGGAGAAAGTTGTGATAGCCACGGAAGACGAGAGTGTCATGGCGGCACCGTCCACCCTCATCAACTCGAGCGAGCCCTTCCTGCCCATTGCAAACCCGAGTACCCGCCCTTGGTACATCCGCGCGGGTGACATCGTAGGGCGCCTCCACGACCCGGCGGATTATGCAGACACGCCCCGTAATGAGGAGGAAAAGGAAAAGTTCGTGGCTTCAGCGGAGGCGTTAGTGCACGTGATCAAGGAGACGCAGTGCACGCAAGATCCGGAGGGATTGCCGCAAGAACGTGAAGGCACGGAAGACCAGCTCGAGGAGGATGAAAAACTGGGGTCCGAAGACCACAGCGCTGCCAGGGGAGTTTAATGGAGATCGGGGTACGGAGGACGTGGCGCAACTGGTTAGCCTGGGTCCAGATGTGCCGGAACATATACGCCCTCGCCTTGACACCGTTTTGCGCTCTAATTCAGCTGCATTCGGAGTTGGGGGGCGTTTAGGGCATGTTACGGAGAAAGCACCTATTCCTCTTAAGCCTGGCACGCAACCCATCTCTGAACCCATGTATGCCGCCTCCCCTCTGAAGCGTGAAGTCATCAACAAGCAGATGGATTTGTGGTTTGAGCGCGAAGTGATCGAGCCGTCGGTTAGCCCGTGGGGCGCCCCATGCGTCGTGGTATTCCGTAATGGGAAGCCTCGACTCACGGTCGATTATCGCAAGCTCAACGCCAAAACTGTCGCCGATGAATTCCCTATTCCTCGACAATCGGATATCATTCAAGCGTTATCCGGGGCGCAGGTCCTATCATCCTTTGACGCCTTGGCTGGCTTCAACCAAGTGGAGATGGAGGAGGAAGCGAGGGAGAAAACAGTGTTCCGATCGCACAGGGGTCTGTGGCAATTTAAATGTATGCCCTTTGGATTACGGAACGGACCCTCCATCTTCCAGAGGATCATGCAAGGCGTACTAGCACCATTCCTCTGGATATTCACGCTGGTATACATCGACGATATAGTTGTGTTCTCCAAGAACTGGGAGGATCATCTGGTCCATCTCGACAAAGTCCTGAGCGCTATTTCAGCAGCTGGGATTACGTTGGAACCAAAGAAATGTTTCGTGGGGTACTCCTCGATTCTACTCTTGGGCCAGAAGGTCTCCAGACTGGGATTGTTGACGCACAAGGAAAAGGTAGCGGCCATTCAGGAGCTATCGAGACCTTCGTCAGTCCTAGATCTGCAGAAGTTCCTGGGGATGATCAACTATTTCTCGGCGTATATTCCATACTACGCCTTCGTAGTAAAACCCCTCTTCGCTTTGTTAACCAAAGGAGCCAAGTGGGAGTGGAGAGCGGAACATGAGATAGCCTTCCTACAAGCCAAGGACACCTTATCCGCCGCTCCGATACTAGGCCATCCGATACAAGGGAGGCCTTACAGGCTGTACACGGATGCCTCAGACTATGCGATAGGGTCCAGTTTGCAACAAGTACAGCCGATACAGGTAGCGGACCTGAAGGGGACGGCAGCCTATGACAAGCTCCAGGCCGCTTGGGACGCGGGAGCTGCAGTGCCCAAACTAGTGGTAATGCTGGTGAAGGATGGGGAGGAAGGAGGGAAGGAGGACAAATGGGGGATGACGTTGGATGAGACGACAGTGCACGTTGAGCTTGTAATCGCCTACTGGAGCCGGAGCCTGAAATCTGCAAAGCGGAATTACAGTGCTACAGAGAGGGAAGCGCTGGGAGCGAAGGAAGCGCTGGTGCGCTTCCAGCCTTTTATAGAGGGGGAGCAGGTCATTCTGGTAACTGACCACGCAGCCTTGCAGTGGGCAAGGGTGTATGAGAACGCGAACAGGAGACTCGCGGCGTGGGGGGCAGTGTTCGCAGCATACCCTGGACTGAGGATCATTCATAGACCAGGGAGGATACACTCGAATGTTGATCCTCTGTCAAGGTTACCAAGGGCGCTGCCGCACGAGTCCCCCGTTCTCGAAGATTGCGGGACAATCGTCCCGGACGAGGAGAGGCAGAAGGAAGCGCAGAAGTTGGAAGACCGGGGAACATTTGCACCAGCTAAAAAGGCAGCATTCCCGATCTGGTGGTGGGAGGACGTGGTGGACAAGTACGCGCTTCCAGTTCGGACAAGGAGGCAGAGAGCGGAGGAGGAAGGAGAAGGGCACGAAACTGAGACGGAGTGCGACAGGATTGCTGCACCGGATCAGGAAGGGATGATGAGAGCAAGAGAGGAAGTCCAGGAGCGCGACGACGACGCAGCTATGGATAACCCGCTCCCTTAGCGGACCATTGGACGTACCTGGCGGGGGTTAAACCGGACAAAGACGAGGAAGACTGGAACAAGCGCTCGCACCTGCTAGTGTCGGTCTCACAAGCAGTGAAGGACAAGTTCATTCGTGGATACCAGGAAGATCTGTACTTCCGGGACCGGTATACAGAGGAGGCCACCAGCCCGGAGAAGGTACTTACGCCTTCGCACTTTCAGAAAGGCAAGGACGGGTTGCTGTACTTCGTGGATGCCGACTGGAGGAATCGCCTCTGTATTCCACGTACGAAAGTTCAATTTGTACTCCGATGGATCCACGAGTCTCCTCATGAGAGTGCCCACGCTGGTCCGTTCAAGTTCATCAATTGACTGAGGGAACTATTCTTCTGGACGACCTTAACAAAGGACGCGGATGAGTTTGCATCTACGTGCGACGTTTGCCAGAAGATCAAGGTGGACCATCGACAAAAGATGGGCGGATTAAGGCCTGCTCATATACCCCCTCGTCCTTTTGCTACAGTCTCCCTGGACCTGATCACTGGGCTTCCCCCGTCAGGGAAGGAGAAGTTCACGGCGATACTAGTCATCGTGGACAAGCTGACCAGATTCTCCGTCATGATTCCAACACACACCAACCTGTCGCAGGAAGGGTTCGCGGCCTTCTTCGTGGAGAAGATCGTGAACGTTTTTCGGTATGCCGGAGCGCATAATCTCGGATCGCGACAAGCGCTGGGCCACAGCCTTCTGGCGCTCGGTCACTCTGCAATATGGAAGCGTGCTGGCGCTGTCTTCTGCACATCACCCGCAGACGGACGGGCAGACTGAAATCCTCAATGCTACGATTGAACAGATGTTGCGCGCTTATGTCACTGCAGATCGTTCTTCGTGGGCCAAATGGCTGGGAGAGATTGCCTTCGCCTATAATTCGAACGTGCACGGGTCTACTGGATATAGCCCCAACTTCCTTCTATTCGGCTACCACCCTAGAGGAGCTGCTGGAATACTTAACCCTGGAGGAGACCCCGTAGTCCGCCCTTTTCTGCCGAGTCAGAAAGGTGAGGACTTTATAGAAGCGCTAGAGAGTCACAGGAGGGCAGCGAGGGACACAGTAGTGCTGGCACAAGAGAGACAGGCTCGCGCTTATAATAAAAGCAGGTGTCCTGTGGAGAGTATCGAGGAGGGTGACTATGTCCTGGTCAATCCTCACTCGCTGGAGTTGGTGGATGTGCAGGGCACAGGCCGTAAACTAGTGCAGCGCACTATCGGTCCCTTCGAAGTCATGGAGAGGATAAACCCGGTCGTATACCGCTTGCGGTTACCGGATAACTACTCCATGCACCCGGTCTTCAACTTGGAACATCTGCGCAAGTATCATATGTCTAAGGAGGAGCTGGGCGAACGGACTAAACTCCCGGACACTCGGGAGTATTTAAAAGCATCGGAAGAGTATGCTGTGGAGGCTATTCTAGGGCATGTGGTACGCCCGAGGAAGAACGGCAACCAGAGGATGTTCCGGGTCCGTTGGGAGGGATACGGACCGGCCAATGATACTTGGGTCTCCGAGAGAGATTTGAGGAATGCGCCGGCGCTGAAACGAGAGTATCTCCAACTTCATAAGTTGACTTAGAAGTTGCAAGCTGGTCGGCCAACGGACTCCGATCGGGCAAGATCCGAACGAGTCAGAATGGAGGTCCGTGCACATTGGGCCGTGCGTGCGAAGAAGCCACGTGCGCAGTGACACGACAACAAGTTTCTTTCTCTCTCTTCCTTCATCTGCCCAGAACTAAATACCGCTGCTCCTCCTTTGTGAGCGTGTAACTACATTCAAGGCACCTACCTATTAGTACTACTTGAATAATGTCGTCCTCCAACAACCCCTCCTACAGCCATTCCCGCCTGTCTTGCACCGCGGGGTACTATGACCTACCAAACATCAACTTGGCCATGATCTTTGACTTGAAGCAGTTCCCTTGCTTATCAGCGAGGATCGTGAAAATCGGGAATCGAACCTTCGAGCTATGGTCGCCGAACTCGAGGCAGCTCCCCTTCCTACCGGGTGAGCGCCTTCCAGAGCCGGCGACTTGTGCCTCCTTGGACGTCTCGCAGAGGAGATACGACGGACACTCCGGCAAGCATGACTGTATCTACAGTCCGTAATATTTCCTGGAAGCAACTTCACACCGGCCGTTCATTCGTCGTGTCGCGTCGGTCCCTGTCTCTGACTTATCGTATCCGGCCTTCAAACCGTTGACTGAAGGATGGATCTGCTCGCCCCGTAACGCTTCAGAGGGCGTCTGGGATACGGACTTCATACAAGGCCTACAAGGGGTTCGCGCTCTCCAAGACATTCGCCTCCGCCGCCTCCAGTCAGGTTTCCGTCCGGGCTCCACTACCTGGGCCTCTTGACCATCCTACTGCTCCGAAGCGCGTTTACAGTCGCTGCTAGGAGTACGGAAGTGGGACGACGCGGTGGATGAGGGCGTAGCCTACCAAAGGGGTCTTCGGGAAATGGAAGCCTGGATTACGATGGTGGAATTGCAAAGGAGATTCCCTCCCGTGGACATCCACTACCTGTGGTGCCTCACTCTCCCAGCCGCGGATGACGATCGAATCGGCCTCTGGGTCAACGGTATGTGTGAGCAAGGGGTCCTGCTCCTGATGCAACAGAGGGTCCCGTGCTTCATCGTGCATGAATTTCCTTCGAGTTCCTCAGAGATTCGTTCGGCGGTCCCGGAAGCGTTGACCTTCTATGACTTCGCGGCGGGTACCAACATCGTCTACCTTGTCCGCCACAACGAGTATCAGCTATTGGCCGAAGTGCAAGGGCGGTTAGATGCGGTATTCAGATCTGTTGACGGTAGAGGTGAACACGTACCGACACTACCTCAAGACGAAGCTCGCTCTGCTTCCCTCCATATGGTTTCGCTGACTCCCTGGACTCCCGTGTACGACAGCCGTCGGCTCCTATTCTTCCGAGAGGAGGAGGCCCTCCTATGAGATCTGGAGCTCGTATGAAAGCTACCGTGCGCGCTCCCGTAGCTGCGCTGGAGTTCTCCGACGAGGATGAGGAGTCCGAGGAGGAGGACAAGGAGGATGGATCGTGGATGGGAGGATTACGTCTCGACACAGGAGCGCCCAACCCCGAGGCAGCACCTGGGCCGTCACGGATCGGGAACTTGCAAACAGTCTTCCGAGCTCCCCCCCCTCCGGTATACGTTCGACCGCCGCCAGCAGTGACCGATGACAATCTTGCTGCGCGACCCGTAGAAAGACGGACCCTCGACGTTGACCGCGTTCCCTGGATCTTCCCCCCAACGATCCCTGCTAACTGGAACGGGAAATGGGACAAATGGGAGTTGTCGGAAGTTAACGACGAGCACGCGTGGGTATACCGAGGGAAGAAGGTGAACGTGGAGACCAACTGCGGGTATGACCGAGCTCTGGGACGACGTCTATTCTTTGGACAGTTCGTGCCTCCTCCTGGGGTAGTGGACTGGAAAGATTCGGGTCTCCGGTCCCTCCGTATCCTTTCTTCGTGGAAAGCGGCAACCGCTGGATACCCAAGAAACCCTCGTACTGGATGTATCCTACAGAGAAGGGAGAGTCTAGGGACCGTGGAAAACGTGCAGAAGCGCCCAGTCCGACAAGGCTGCCTCGCACGGAAGTACTGCTCGCCATACCGGAATTCGGAGGGCCGGATGATGGTTCCGGGGACGATGAGGATGGGATGGAGATTTCCAACCTCGAAGTGGAGAACCCTGTGTCAAATGTAGTCACCATCGCCGACGTCAACGATGATATCTCTGCACAAACCTTTCAGGTCCTTACGTGTGACGCCTTCTCCAACAGCAATGCGAGGCCCTTGTCTATCATTCGCACGCGAGGATTGATCTGGGTACGGTTCGCGGACGTCAGCGCCGGCAGACGAGGGTTCGGTACGCTGGGAGCAGTGTGGAAGAAGATGAGGATTGCGTTCCGATTCGACAGCGAATTCGACGAGGCCCTACTATACACCATGGATGTATGGCTGAGGGACGAGGACAACGGCAATGATGTCCTCATGGGTGAACCGGAGGCGTCGAGCAACGAACCTGGCTCGACGGAAGGGGCTACAGTACGACCCTTGTCTCCTCCCCCTTGTGAATCCGTGAGCGCAAGCGCTGCTGCTCCGGAAGGGGGAGCGCAACCTTCCCCACGACCCTTGTCTTCTCCCCCTCGAGAGCTCGTGAGTGCAGGGAATGCTGCTCCGGGATGGGGGGCTCAGCCCGAACTCGACTGGGAGGCCGGTACTTCATCAATGCCTAACGAGGCTGTCCCCCCTTCCGAGAGACCCGTGATGGCTGTAGTGCCGCCACGCGCGAACGCACGCCCACCGCCGACGGAACCTAGGTCTATGCGGGACAAGGGGAAGGGAGTCGCCTCATGCCCCTCGTTAGAGGATCGCCTGTCCGAGCCATCTTCATCCTCGGCAAGGACGGCGAAGGTTCCATTGGAGCAGTGGCTCTCCAACCCCTCCTTTCCACTCTCAGACCGCCTCCAAGCCCCACGACCATTCACTCTGGCCGAGTGACTCCAAGGACCCAATCCCATGCCGCTAGCTAGTTGACTAGCTCCCTCAGCTCCAATGGCGGGGCCACTCACGTCGGTGCCGCTGCCTGTTGGACCGCCGCAGCCGGAGGGGACGGGACCATCGTCTCTGGCGGAATGGCTGGCGACTCGTCCTAACACGGACACTCTCCCTCGCCGCTTTGCAGTCCTACTTCAGCGGGACCCACCTGCGCATGACGGTCGCACGTACCGCTCGCCTATCAACCCCGAGGCCCCTACGACGCCTCAAAGAGTGCGATGAGGGAATCGAGCAGGACGTCTGCTGCGGGAGCTCGCTGCTATGCGAGCGGAGGAGGAAGCTAGGAGAGCTGCCACCGAGGAGGAAGGGGTAACCAGCGCGGGGTCAACAAGTCGGAGGTCGCCAACTCCCAGCGAAATGGAAGGGGTAGAGCTTCATAACCCGTTTTCGAGTGCGCTTCCTGTAGCTGCATCAAACGGAGTCCTGCACTTGGTTAGGACAGCTAGGAGCCCCCTCCGCATCAACCCAAACACAGAACATCGACAAGGAGATGGATGACCCCCCGCGAAGCTGGACCCCGGACGAGGACAACGAGTGGGGCATGGGACCTTCCATGTAGTGGCCGACGCCGCAGGAAAGTTGAAACCGCGTGGCTAGGGTTTCGCCTCCTCCGGGAGTGTAAAGAAATCAAGAGTGACGTAGAATCTACAAGACGTGCAGTGGACGCTACCCGTGTAGGGGGCTCTGTGACGGTACACGGACTATATAACACGGTGCAGTTCCACTACGAGATGCACTTACAATTAATGTACATACATATATTCGTTAGCTACGATAGGTAGATGATCCGTGATCATTACTTACCTAATCTTATCTTACTTTGCAACTACTCTTATGTTGTGAAGCCCGAGATCCACCAAGGCAAACCACCTTCTGCGTTAGACCCCCTGCCTGGCTGAGCAACCGTACAACTGCTCCGCGACCCTCGTGTTACAGGGGTCTATCTCGGTCTACACGACCCGAGTGCATTACTCGCATAGCAGCGCCGGACTCGACGTCCGTGCGCGCTTCACCTCCAGCGTGGTAAAGCCTCAACAATCCGCATCACACAGAGATTAGGCGCTTCCTGCAGACGTAGCTTGCCAAAGACTAGATGTGTTCAGGTTTGATATGCGCTGCACAGTCATCTTCTTTTGATTCGAAGGGTTTCCAAGACATTTTGGAGAGCGGCCTGCCTGCCATTGTACCAGACGTATAGTGAGACGTAAGAGAGCGTCTGCAATGACATTGACGATAATGGCATGGTTCAAGTTTGGTTCAAGTTCCAACGGCGATAGCATCCGAAATCCGATCGGAGAAGTTGAACAGTCACATTTTCTGCCTCTTGACACAATGAGCGCCCAAAATCTCTTATACTCTCTTCCAAATGAGCTCCTTGTAGCTATTGCTTCTTCCGGCCAAGAAGATCGCGTCGCAGATTTAGCCAGTCCACACTCAGCCTGGCCGACTCAGCCCACCGCCTTTTGCTCAGAATGGACCTTGTCCCATCTTTCCCATCGCTTTCGTGACGTTATTGTTGGTGCATCCGAGCTTTGGACAAGAGGCGAGCGAGATCTGGATCTTGGAAGTTGATCTGTCCACGTGAGTGGCGCTGCTGTAAGTTGCTGCAATGGAGCAAGCGTGTTCCAAGATATATTTGCATAATTTGACGGCCCGTATGTGCACTATTCACAAAGGTGTTAGTTTTCCATTTGAAGGTTTGCAGGTTGCCGATGTGTCGGTTCTGGCTACTACCACTTAACCAGACTGGTTAAGTGGTAGTAGCCAGAACCGACAAAATGCCAAACCCCGGGTGGTCAGAGACCCCGGGGATTTTAAACATTGCGCTGCTCCGACTCTATCAGTAGCCCGCTGGCCAGCTGCCAGTGGTGGATTGAGCACTGACCGACATCGAGACCCCAGGATCTGGTCATCCTAGTGGGAAATCCGAAAGGACATTTCGGGGCCACTTTGCAGATTGAACACAAGACCTCCAGGCAGGGTTGGCATTTTGTCGGTTCTGGCTACTACCACTTAACCAGACTGGTTGAGTGGTTATTGCTGTAACCGACAAAATGCCAACCCCGTGTGGTGGTTGCAAGTTCGATCCTGCCTCTGGCCCGGAAATATTCCCTTCCGGTTTCCCACGCAGGTCCCTCAGACACCCGGGTCCTATTATATCGGTGCATAACCACAGTAACAGCTGGCCAGCGGGCTTAGCTTAGAGAGCAAGCAGCGCGGGTGTTTAATTCCCAGGGTCTTTGACACCTGGGGTTGGCATTTTGTCGGTTCTTGAGACGCAGGGAACGGTTAGCAGTGACGCGCTCAATGCGTCGGTGCTGGCGAGTGACAGGCGGTGCACAGCTGATGGCCGAGAAGACACCGCTGACTCAGGATTGCCTTATTTGGGGGGGTAGGTCCCCCATGGGAATTTATCCAACATCCAGAGATTGCACACCTCTTGGCTTTGGAAGCTCACAGAAGCAAATTTGGCCACTGAGGGATCAGTGGAAATCTTCAAACTGTACCTCGAGCATTCCCGTGGATGTAAAATATCGGTGACCCTACGTGAAGTTGTGGAGAGCAATATCATTGAGTCTGGTCTCCCAGTGCGGTCCGGCCAGATTATTGTCGCACATCTGAATCACATATGGAGTCTGAGAATCATGGTCAGAACATGGGCAGGTGGAGCGGATATGTTGGGCCTTTTCCCCGACGCAGCAGCTCCCCAGCTGCAGCATCTCGAGGCCATCTACGACCCTGACGAGAACCGTCCAGATGGTGCCGTTGGATTTATCTCGTCTGGAGCCCCGAGGCTGAGTTTACTCAAAATTAAGGGATTTACACTCCAACCGGCGACACCGTGGGCACCCTCGCTTACGCACCTGGAGCTACAGAGAGTGAAGTTCGACAACAATACTCTTGCGGCGATTAATCAATGCCCCTCGTTGGCTCATTTGCACCTCGACACGGACTACATGAACAGGTCCACCCAGCTTCACCTTCCAACTATGAAATCCCTCCACCTTTTGATTCCAGAAGACGGAGCCTATTACCTGTAGCGGATTCTCGAGGATTTTGACGCCCCCGCCTTGACCGAACTCACAGTCGAAGGCAGCCACGGCGACCAGATCGCCTTTCTCTTTAGCTGGACAAGTTTCCTTGGCTCAACCTTCCCTGCCTTGACCTCCGTCTCCTTTGTTTTCAGGTGTTTGTGTCCATGCACACAATCTCCTCCCCCCTGACCGTCTTCCCCACACTGTCCCATCTTACCCTCATTAACCAATGTTTCACCCATACCTTGATCCAGGACATATTGGGTCCAGCCTCGCACCCATGGCCGCTTCTCAAAAGTGTGACAGTGTGTCCGAGTAAGGGCTCATTGGAGAGCGTGTGCAGTACTCTCGAGGACACAGTGAAAGGAAAACGTGAACGAGGCCAGCCGCCTCCCAAGATTCGACTTATCCATCCGCTGGTATCTTTCGAAAGCTGGGTGGAGAGCAGTTCTATGGATGTGGAGATGTTTTGGTGACTTGGCAGGTCATCGAGAATCTTGGCCAGGTAAAAGTTTCTGCCAAGTTAAGGTCGGTCTGCTCGAGGCTTGCTTGACAATTTGAAGTTGACGATTTGACAAAAATCCCAACAGCTGCCATTTGTAATGTGACATTGTCCACCGAATAAATCAATGGCATCCTCGAATTTCTACCCACCAGTCGCCTGAACGGACCAGGTGCCTTTCTATCACAAAGCACGCGACAATGGCTGGGTACACATCGTTTATCTTCAAATTGCGATCCAATTATTTCTACGCTCCAATAATCTCATCCAATTTCTTGATGACGTCGGGATCATCCTCGTATTGATGTGCCACAGCTCCCTGTCCAGATAGACACTCAGAATCGGCGGGAGATATTTCAGTTTCCATTCCTGACCTCGTTAACATGGAAAAGAGTTGGAATTCCACTGACTTTCCAAGGCGACCCTCGGAAAATATTATCCTGCGATTTCCATCTGATAAAATGGATGTGTTAAGCCTGGAGTGAGAAACCAATGCAGGCATGGATAGACAGGTACTGTTCCACCAAAAACGGTGGGGTTTTAGAATCAGAAGACGCACTCAGTTTTGAGGCCAACTTCAATGATTGTCAGCGGTGGGGCGTCTGGACCTGCGAACACCTTCTGAACCTTGTCGGAAATTGCACGGCAGTCCTGCGAACTTGTGTCAGACCCAATGGCTGAACTGGTGTCTGGGGCTTACAGAGCACCATGGCTGACCGTCGACGAGGGAGGCATAAAAGAGAACATAGCTATCCTGTGTGAGCAAGCTCTCGTTGGCGGTTTTGTCGGTTGTTTGAATGACCATCTCTGAAATTGAACAAAAGTAGGTCAAACACACCAAATAAAGGAAAATTTCAGTCCAGACTGAAACTGTAATTGATTTCTTGAAAACATCCACACAAATCAGCACAACAAAGACGGTTGAATTCACAAAGCCTGAAACTTGAATGGAGCGCGATCTAGGGTGGGTGGGTGGTGAGCAGGTGTGTCTGGTACGGTGTGCAATGGGCTGATTTTCGGGTCAAATCAAACCTAGAAGGTGTGATGCGGGTCTTTGAGACTTCGCCGCTGTTACGACCATGCACTTTCCAGTTCCTTTCCAGCCGTTTACAGCTGTTACAGCTATGGCCTAACCAACTTCCTGTTGCGTCCGGCTAGTTCCGTTGACGCACAACCTTTGGGGTTTCCGCAATGAAGGTCTTCTGAGTGTTCCCCAAATCAAACATATGACTTATGCAACTATGCTTCCCTCTTATTGTTCTTATTGTTCTTATTGTCTTTTACATACTTCTTTCCGCATTAGACTTATCTCCGTATTTAGTATAAATATGTATTATGTTCTACTGTATCTTTAGTTGAAAATTAATGTGCTTTGCCTCCGCATCGCTCCGTGGTCTGATTCTGTCCTTCCGTCTCTGAGCCAACTTAGTTGGTGTACCCGCTCACCTTCGTGGTATCACTTCCGGCCCTCTCCGTCTTTCCGGCCTTCCGTCCTTCCGGCCTTTTCCGACACGGATATAACAGCCGCGCTGGAGGTGAAGCGCGCACGGACATCGAGTCCGGCACTGCTATGAGAGCAGTGAGCGCTATGGAGCGCTCCTGCGGTAGGTGGTCCCGAGTCGTGTAGACTGAGAGAGACCCCTGTGATGCGGGGGGGCCATGGAGCAGTTGTACGGTTGCTCAGCCAGGCAGGGGGTCTAACACATTGAGGTGGTTCGCCTTGGTGGATCTCGGGCTTCACAACATATGAGTTTGTTGCAAAGTAAGATAAGATTAGGTAAGTAATGATCGCGGATCATCTACTTATTGTAACTAACGAATATATGTATATACATTATATCTAGTCGCATCTCACAGTGGAACTCAACCACGTCTATAGTCTGTATACCGTCACAGAAGGACTGCACATAGTGAGACGCGAGGCAAAGCGCTAGCAGACGGTACAGCAGCCAGTATAGCCAGTGTAGGGCAGGGCAGGTGCCGTCTGCCAGCCTCATGTTTCCCAAAGCGGACATGACATCATAATTATGACATGTCCGCCTGGTGGATGAGGGCCTTGGAGCAGGGTTATTGTACTACAAAATTACCCCCCTTAAAGGCCCTTTACATAATTTTGGCGGTGTACCCTGGGGTGTGGTGGGGCGCGATCTGTGTCGGTTTGTACACCCCGTTGACGAGTAGCAGCGCGTTGTCGTACGCGTCGAGCGTCGTGGGTTGATGGGTGTGATGCACGCCACTGTGGCAGCAAGGATGTTTCTACAGTTGTATTTGTGCCAGAGCTGGATGAGCGCGCCAAGGGCCGCGGGCAGGAGGAGGGGCTGACCTAGGCATCCCACTCACCGTCATTCAGCATGTGCATAAACTCAAGCAGGACTGAACACGGCGCTCACACGGGTTGTACAGCCTTCAGCAGATATTCAACAAAGTAGTTGGGGGCTGGCTGGAATCAGACATTGAAGATGTCATGAACAAAGCTATGTGTTACTGGTATGCATGTGAATAAATCCAATTCAACTTGTGCTATAAAACTATACCAAAACATAAATACATTTTTAGCTAGAAACTAAACACAGTACATAGCATTCAGAGATTGTAAGTAGCTAGGGGCTGAACCAATTTCATCGCATCCAAATCTTTATTTTTGTCTTCAAGATCATCCTCCGTTTCATCTGAAATACCACTAGAAATTTTCAATTCTGCCAGCTTGACCAAATTCTCTCTGTGTTGCTGGTGCACATCCTCGCCAACACTTGCCAGCCTTTCATCAATCTGTACAATCTGTTTTGCCTGTGATGACCTTTTAAACAGAGGTCTTGCAGTTTTCCAATGGCCCACTGCCCCCAGCAGGTCATTGCATCTCTTGTGAATATCCCCAAGTCTGAGCATGCATTCCGCTCTGCTGCGATGCACATCCATCGCAGTAAATCCCTCCAAAGCAACCGTGAACAGGCTAACAGCAGTATCCTCATCATTGTATGAGAGAAATATATCCCCCAAGAATTGAAGAGCTTGATACATGCCAAGTCTATATGATGACTTCAGAGACAGTGCCAGAAATAGTACTGTCCAGCTGGACATTGAATGTTTTTCAGGCCAGCAACTGACATTACCAAGCTGCTCCAAACAGTAGAATATGATTCTGTACTTTTTCCTGTCCACAATTTGATACACTGTTCAAAGATCATCTTTGCTTCATGAAACTCTCCTTTGTGGAGATGGAAATGTCCTAGGGTGGCATCATATATTGCTAATCCCAGGATCTGCTCAGGAGTCTCAAATATGTTTCTGGCTGCATCCAGGTTCCTCAACACACTATCCTTTGGATAACCCATGTGCACACCAAGCTCTGCAATATTGAGCAAAATATATCCACGATTCTGTGCACCTTGATCTGCAGGCATTTCCTTGAGATTCTGGACATGAATATTGTATGCTTCAAGGTATTCTGATTTCAACTTATGGATCTCTGCCTGTTCATTCATGAGGTCCCGGTAGGTAATGCCACCTGATAGTCCACAAAGACCTAGGAGATGCATGGACCTTTTGAAAGTAAGAAACACTTCTGCTATAGTCACCAAACCATTCCAAGCACTTTGCTTGAACATTCAGTGCACGTGCTTCAGCATACAAATTTGCAGAAATTCTGGCTAGCCTCTGTGCTTCAAATGCCTGCAATTGGGCTGTAGAATAATTACCAATACGCTCGTTCATTGATGCCAGGTTACACAATGCATCTGAATGCCTTTTGGTGTTACCAGTGGAATGTGCCAAAGATACAGCTGCTTGGCAAAATTCTATGGCTTTGACTAGGTCACTCACACTTCCCCGATAGTATTCTGCAACGCAAATGTAAAACAGGCCTATGCAACTTGTGTTAGTGTCATAAGTAAGCAAGCCCAACTGAGAAGCTAACATTTAAGATCTGGGTCATCAAAGTGCTCAAAATGGTTCAATCCTTTAGTGACAAGTGTATCTGGATCAGAGATTATAGTTTGTCTCCAGGACCGAAATATTTCAGTGATGACATAGGTCCTGAGGTGATGATCTTCTGAGTGTAGAAGAATATTGTGGACCTGATGAATCAATGGTGTGATTCCCTGGCCCACAAGTCGGCTAAATACATTCAGATGACATATACTATAAATTATATCATTGAGCTCAGGATGACCCTGTTGGAGTCCATTGTGAAGGATATTCTGTATGTTGGCTAGATTTGATGATATCTGTGAAAACTGTTGCTGACATTTTTTCAGATCCTAGGTGATCCTCAAAGAATTTGAGGAGGAACTGGAAATGTTTGAACAGAGGTTGGATGAGATTCTCAGATGGAGGTTGGATTTTATTCATGTATTCTCTGATAGGCACCAATGCCTTGAGGCGTTTTTGCTCATTGCTGTATGCTAGAGCAGTACCAATCAATGCAGCTTTACATCCAAGTACATTCCTGATTGGTAGTTTGCTTTGCACTAACTCCACATCTGAGAGTCCATCTGGCAGCATTGATAGGAGACTGAGAAGATCCCGGGAATGTCTATTGAGCCTAGGACTTGACAGAGACAGTGAAATTGATATTTCCAGGTTGGCTTCTTTATCAGTGCCCACTGAGATCACAGATATTTTCTCCCTCTCCCAGCAGGCCAAGACATTAGAGCATCCCTCTGAGTCCACTAGATGTGCAATAAGACTGACTGCAAGGGGCATGTTGTCTGTCAGGGAAAGGACCTTATCAACCTCATCAAGGTTGTGGTTTTCATCTGCAATGTCAATGAATGTTTTTCAAGCAGCATCCTGATCCAAAGGCTTGAGAGGCTGCAAAAAAGGCCTTGTCCACTGCATTTTCCCAGGTCTTTCTGCCCCTCGCATTGTTATCTGTCATGATTTCAGCAAATCCATATAAAGGAAAAAATGAACTCACCATCAATGCTAGATGCTCTATATCTGCAAGCAGGGATAGAAATTCTTCAATATCACTACGACATTCCATAGGCTCCCACAATGTTTCAAGGTTATCAAGAACCAAGAGACTGCTGGGGCTACTGGAAAAGTGCTGAACAACTGCTTGACTCAGATTTCTGCCTGGCTTGAGCCCAATGTTGAGCCCAATGAGTGCTGCAAGCTCAACTGTGCTTGATGCAGAGTCGCAGGCAACAAAGAAACAATGTTGCTGATATCTGGTCTTGATCTGTGCATGATGGATAACAGCTCTTGCAAGACTGGTTTTGCCCATTCCTCCACTGCCTAGAATTGCTATCCGTGGGGTTCCCTGGTTGAAAAGTTGAAGGATATCTGAGAGCTCAGAGTCCGTCCATGGAATATCTTTGGTTCTGAGGGTAGCATTGAGATTGAGGTTGAGCTGGAGATTACTATGAGTAATTGATTATTGGATGAATCAAATCACTACCTGTTGTGGGATCCTGAATAAACACGGCTTGTCTGAAAAGAATTTAGTATGATATTGGCAAAGTGGGGAACATTTCTTGACCATGGATAGTCCATCTGCACTAGTTGTATCAGAGAGTTCTCCAATCATCCTCAGCACTTCCTGGTTTCTCTGTTCTGCCTCCTGTCGCATCTTTGAAAGATCTGTCATAATATTGGCACCTCCAATCTGCATGGTATCCATCAATGAGATCTCCCAGAACAGTGATAGGCTTACCTGAAAGAAATCCAGTCCTTGTTTCAAGCCAGACTGGCAATCCCTGAACAACATGCTCAACTCTCCCTGACGGAGGAATTTTTTGATTTTGTTGCCAGTCCTTTGAGCCTCCACAAATGTGTGGATTTTATGCAGAGTCCTACATGGATTGTCAGTACAGAAAATATTGTCTTTCTGCAAGAAACATGCTCAGTAAATTTTCCAATATTCTTCAGGATAGTTGGTGGCAGCACCCCACTGGTTGCAGAATTACCATGGACAACTATAATTGCATTGATCAATGTGTAGGTCTGTTCCATCAACTGCACACAGCTGTCTTTGTTTTGTTTGACTGCCTGAGAAGAGTGGTAAGCCAGGATGGTTGTAAAAGCAAACCCTGAACTCTACCTGAATATGATCCAGAAGGGACTGTGTTGTGTTTGAGATGGCTTGAAGGAACGGGGTATCAAGTTGGTAGCAAGCAATTGCAGGGCATTGATAGTCATCATCAAACATGTTGTAATATTGTTCAGTCGGACTTGACTGGCAGTGGGCTGAGAAGGCATCTTAAGAGTTGTTGGGGGGTGTACACCTACCTTCTACCTATATAAAGTCCATGCCGAGGCCTGGGAATGCCCTGTTCTCAGGGCGGTTTTCAAACACATGCTAAGGTTCAAGTCACTGTTTCATTAGTTGATGGGAAAGATATCCTCTGATGATCCGCTGAGCCATCAAAAATATCCGGTTTCTGCCAGGCAATGTTTGGCACCTTTGTACATTCAATGATTCACATAACACCCAGGTCAGACTCAAACTGCTTTATTCAGCCTAACTGGAGAAACTTCGGGCCTCATGGTGTATTAGCACAATTTAAATTGGTGTCCGCGTGGTGCCACTCCAGCAATCACCAAATCAAAGATGAGGATGCATTGACTTGGCTCCAATTATAACTGGTTCCACCATCATCAAAATAGAACAGAATTTTGATGTGCATGTCTGAGACGCACTCGGTTTTGAGGCCAACTTCAATGATTGTCAGCGGTGGGACGTCTGGACCTGCGAACGCCTTCTGAACCTTGTCGGAAATTGCACGGCAGTCCTGCGAACTTGGGTCAGATCCAGTGGCTGAACTGGCGTCTGGGGCTTACAGAGCACCACGGCTGACCGTCGACGAGGGAGGCATAAAAGAGAACATAGCCATCCTGTGTGAGCAAGCTCTCGTTGGCGGTTTTGTCGGTTGTTTGAATGACCATCTCTGAAATTGAACGAAAGCAGGTCAAAAGCACGCAAGTACTCATGCACTCATGGCCCGGCCCGGCCCGTTCATTTCGATGCCATCAACGGTCAAAGCGTAGGATCTTACTACCATATTCGGACACAATTTATTATCCGCTGTGTCGCATCCTGACATCCATATTCTACTCCCTTGAAATTAGAGCACATTGACACTTCCTCTCGTACTCAGCGCTCCATGAGCAGAGGGATTATCGATCTATCCAATTAACATCTATGCTACGCTATAGCCATCCACGCAGCATCCCCTTCAGCCTGTCCGACATCCCCGACGTGCGCTCCTCCACCTCAATTGGCTGCCCGGATGACTTCCCCGTCTGCTTCGCCGCTGGATTAGGTTTGGCTTTCTTCTTCTCCGCAGGCGCAATAGGCTGCTGCTGTTTTTTCGTCTGCGGCGCCTGCACCGCCACCTTCGCACTGGCGACTGGCTCAGTCGGCTTGACCTTCTGCACCACCCCACGCGCGGCACGCGCGTCGTTGCGGCGTGCAACCGGGGCGGCGACGGGAGTTGGTGCTTGTTGGGTTTGCACAACAGGTTTTGAGGAGCCCGCCTTGGCTGATTTGGATTTCGCCGACGCCTGTGGTTTCGCGGACGGCTGTGGTTGGGGCTTCGACGGAGAAGGAGACGGAGACGGAGAGGGAGCAGAAGAAGAAGTTGCTGGCGCCGCTTCAACTTGGACCACCGGCTGTGGGCGGGTGGGCTCTGGAGACGATGCCGGCGCGGACACATGCTCAGCGGGATGTGCCTCGCCGGTTGGCGATTGTGATGAGGGCGGTTGAGGAGAAGATGTGGGCTCAGAGGCACTGTTTTGTTGTGGGGGGATTGCGGCATCTGAAGGGGCAGCTTTCGAGATCCATGGCAAGTCTGTCGCCGACTCGGAATCTGAAGGGGCAGCTTCCGAGATCCATGACAAGTCTGTCGCCGACTCGGAAGACTTGAAATCTCCCTGAGCTTGTCGGATTCTTGGCTGCTCTTCTTTTGGTTCAGGTGCGGGAGTCGGTGCACTGTCTCGTGCCTGAGAGGAATTTCAGAACTCGAATTCGGCAGAGGACACAATAAACGGACGACTACGTACCGGAGACCGCACCAGTGGTCGTCGAGATTCAAAGGGGTTTCTAACGACGCTCCACTGCATGAGTTGGTGGCGCATGCGGGGATTGTCCACCGTTGCGCCGCCGAATAGCATATGGCTCCGCGTTATTGTTGGGGGTTCCGGAAGCGATTCCTTCGGAGCAAATCCACCCCAGCGAACAAAGTTGCTCATGAGGGAAAGATGGAGGCGCCCAGGGCGAATACGAGCGGCTTATTCATGCGTCCCTCTACGAACGCCATGTCAGTGAGGGTAAATATGCAGTGACAAAACCTACTGTAGGTCTCGAGGCGAAACTGGACAATACGTGAACCGTCTGCGAGAGTGGCCGGCTGCTCGGATTCAGCCACCGCCTCGGCCGTGGGGTCCAAGTCTTTCGAGTCGAGGTAGGGCGTAATGTCCGCAAGCCCGGGGCCACCGGATATAATGGAGGGGTTTTCGGGGGGCAGTTTAACGGAAACGAGAGCGTTAGGTGGAACACGCGAGTACGACTCCGGGTCCCAGAACGAAAGGTAGGCGACGAACTGGTACCGGCTGGGGATTTCTGCGTCCTGTGGGACAATTACTCGCGTCTCAGACGGACTTTGCAAGACCTACGCGGTTGAATTGGTACACCGCTACACGGCCAAAGCGACGCTCGACAGCGCGGACCATGGCGATAGCGTCGAGTGGGGAAGTAATGTGCTGCATGGTACGCAACTTGAGTGCGCGGTCGCCCACGACATAAGGGACATAAGACTGGCCAGCTTCCTTAGCGGATGCCTGCGAGCTAGTGTAGCGGCATGCAGGAAGGACGGCTGCTCGCTGTCCGACGCGACGAGCAAACATGAAAAGATGTGTCACGGATCACACGTAATGCTAATGCCTGCACTTGACCGCTACCGCGATGCCCTAGCTGCTGTTTCTGCCCGCACAGGCGCCCCGCTCTCCTCGCTCGTCCTCTCGTTTGCCGTTCTTCACGAGCTCACCGCTTGTCGTTCCTCTCGTCGGTATTTTCTACGCCGCTCGCTCGCTGGGTGTCGGCGAGCGTGTCGTCGCAACTCTCCCTACGGAAAAGGACAACTGGGTCGCACACAAATGCAGCACATGGGTCGACGACGGCCAGAAGTGGGCTGCGCGCGTGGGGAGACGTTACGGCGTGTTCGGCTTTGAGAAGGGCGGCCCAGAGAATCAAATACCCGTGAATTCAGACCGCATTGTCGGCGACGTCGCCAACGCCGTCGTTGCTTATGCGGCCACGAAGGTACCCTAGTTTCCTGGAGCCACTCCAATGTAATTTATATCCGCCGTTTCCGCAGGCCTTGCTGCCTGTCCGAATCGGCGCGGCGCTGTACCTCTCGCCGGCATTCTCCCGCGCAGTTGTTGACCCGACGCGTCGAGGGTTTGTGCGCATATTTCGCAAGGGCACCTAGTGCACTCCTCTGGATATATATATATGACAATATTGTATTCATCTGTATACATTCGTTTCGAAGCCAACACTGGATTGTACATGCACATTGGAAAAAACCTGCTCTTCGCTAAGGCGCTTAGGCGATGGAAAGTTTCTCTAAAGCCTTGACGAAATCATCGTGGAAATCGAACGTCCCGGCCGTGTTCCACTCAATCTAAACATAAGCACTTAGTCCAACAGGCGCAGTGAAAAACACCGACTCACTCCATCCGAGAGATGATAACGCAGCTCAACACACGAGTCCAGTATGACGAAGCGGCGATAGTTGTTGAGAGCGGCAGGCTGAATCTGCAGCCGGCGCACGTCCGCTAGGATGTCGTTCTTCGCCAGCATCGACCAGGTATCTTGCGGGTGCGACGCATAATTGTCCTCAAACTCCTTCAGACAGTGATTCAGAATCGTCTCCGTCGTTCGGGGTCTCAACAGAGCGTTGTCGAGAACCCACTGACCACACTCGTCGTCCGTCGGATGGCAGGACGGTGTGGTCATGAGACCGACCTCTCCCTTCTGAACTGCAGTAACGATTTTGTTCAACAAATGTGGCAGGACGTCTCTGCAAAGGTTCAATACTCGAGAAAATGACTTGAGCAGACGGATGGCGCTCACGCATATTCTGGCATCTCATCTTCACGCAACTGACTGAGCTTCACCGCCATGCCGACCACCTGCGGGAGGAGATAGCAGACCCAGAGTGGGTGAGCGTGTAGGTTCCGGATGGTTTTGAAGACGCTCCATGTGTCGTTGACGAGCGCTTCCGGCGTGAACGTCACAACACCGCCTGTAAAAGTGTTGTCTCGATTAGCGAGAATGGTAATCTACACCGCGCCACACGCACCTAACAGATAAATCTCGCGGAAGCCCCAGAGAGAAGGCGGCACCGTCTCGTGCGATCCATATAAACAAAACCGAACCTCAGGGCGGAGCCGGCGGCGCGCGAGATGCGGGAGATTGTGCACATTCTGTAGCGCGCCGACGTGGATGAACACAATGTCCGCCGAGCTATCCGTCGCCGGCACGACGCCGACTTTGCTTTTCTTCAGCACGCGGCAGAGGTGCCGAGTGTCTTGTCCCGCTCGGTGGTCGTCGCCCTCACTGGTGCATTTGGACCACACCGTCGATGTGTGGTTGTATGCGTATTTGCGCATGGCCGGGGGCACTTGGATTATGCGGAGGCTGACGTGGTAGTCCCGCTCGGTTAGAAGGGACTTGCGCCATTGCTCGGGGGACAATACGGCGGGTTCTACCGTGCGCTGGAGCGGAAGCAGGTCGAGTCTTTTATAGTGTTGGTCGATGGGGGGTGGGTCCTGGGTGTACAGCAGGATAACAACTAAGGCGGTGTTGGAACATAACTCCGGTGGGGTCTTCAGATACTCCAGTAGCGGCCTTGAACTTGGCGAAACAAACAGCAAGACCCCATTCAATCGCCCATCCCACAGTGTGGGCATCATGCCAGCCTGCGAAGTTCCTCAGTAAACATTCGCCGGTAGTAGTCGACATCAAACCTGCGTCTTCTTGGCCAAATACTTGCTGAAGATCTCCAATCGCTCTGCGTCTGCGCCGTCTGCAACGAGGCGCGCAAACTGGTGCGGGGGCTTGCAGACATCGAGAAACACGAATAAATCGGCAATATCATAACATGCTGCGAGCTGGAGGGGTGTGGCCGAAGGTACAAAAGCGGAGATACGCGGGGGCATGCATTCGGTGGAGTCCGTGATGACTGCTTTCTCGCAGATGGTTGCGCTGGCTTCGATTTGGTCTTTGACATAGACCGACAGCTGCCCATGCCAAGCCCACTTTTGCCTGGGTATCGTATAAGATGATTGTGCGCGACTAAAATTGGTTTACTCACATGGGGGCAGGCTCGTGGATGGGCCTCGAGGGTCGGTAATCAGGGCTGCTACTTCTGCTGTGTTTATTAAGTCAGGACAACAAGGATGAATCCAGGGTATATTGTTTACTGGACCGAGGGTAATCTAAACAACATAGCTCAGCCCTCGTTGCATAGTTTACGAAAGCAATGATGCGTACTCAACGGTGCTCAAAAAATCGATAGCTTCGCTAGAAGAAACCGGATTTGCGTCGTAGTATTCTGAATTTTCAAACGGATCGGTATTCGTCCGTAAGCTGAACGATGCAACGAATCAGAACACTCCCGTCTGAAAAAATCGAAATCTCACCTTGCATAAGGGTCTTCGTTGGCCCCATAAAATCCAGTGCTTGTTGAATCGATGTTGTCCTCGCCCATTAACATGGAGAGCATGGGATCGTCCACGTCTGCGGGGGTGGGCATATTTTCGTTAGGCACCAGTGTCGGGGTTGGCCCTGGGGGATCTGTAACCGTGGCTTTGGAGTTCGAGGACTCAGCTCTGGGGATCTCCGGCGCCACCGAGACCTTGGCAAGCCGCTGCTTCGTCGCGAGTTTGCTGCTTAGAGTAATGGGCGGGTCGTAGATTTGGATGCATCGGCGTGGAGGCGGTGGAGGCGGGGAGAAGAGCGGATCTGAGGTCGATGGCGGCGGCGTACAGGGCTGAGAGGCCGGGGTCTCGGGAGGCATCTCGGCCGTCGGCTCAGAACGTTCTGGGGTCCGGGGTGGTGTATCCACCGGGAGGGCCTGGGATAGAGTTAATGTTTCGAAAATCGGTGACGGAAGATATCCTACGGGTATCCCGAAGTTGAGACTGGCTGCAATGGGCCTGTCATCCTCTGAATCCGAAGAGTGCATCTCGGCCGTCGGCTCAGAACGTTCTGGGGTCCGGGGTGGTGTATCCACCGGGAGGGGCTGGGATAGAATTAATGTTTTGAAAATCGGTGACGGAAGATATCCTACAGGTATCCCGAAGTTGAGACTGGCTGCAATGGGCCTGTCATCCTCTGAATCTGAAGAGGGCTCGTAGGTGTGTTGCTGTGTCATCCGATCGAACTGGGCAGTGTTCTCCGCAGAGGAAGTGAAGATTCGTGCGTTGGCGGACGGCGCAAACGAAACCTTGCGAGGGGAACCGGTAGGGCGCGCGTGCGGTGTCGAGAGGATCGAAGGCGAGGATGGCGCGGACGGCTGGTGAATAAATGAGATACGTACAAAGCAATCTGGAGAGGCAAAATCACCTTTCGCTTTCCGTTGTGTTTCCTGGGGGATGTCGCAGGCGAGGATGGTGCGGAATGCTGGAAAGAAAATTAGATACAACTTAATTAAGCTGTGGAAAGATTAGCTCACCCGTCGCTTCGGGTTGAGATTCTGTTCGCGAACTTCATCGAGCGGTGTCTGCGACGCAAAATAGAGCTTTTCTCTCACTTTAACAGACACATTTTAGAAGCGAATAATACCAGGCGTGAGGAATGACAAACTTATCCATTGTTCAGAGGCCGGCACCTCAAAACCCTTTTTGTTTGTCAGATAACTGTCTGTCCCGACATCCTCCCAAAAGCTCCCGATGAGCCGCGTGCAGGCCGAGAGTTCAGTTACCGGCTCCCAACTACGCACCAGTGAGCGACTATCCTCCCTGAGAAAAATGTTCCATACGTATTGTCCTTGTCGTCATATCCAGCCCACTGCAGAAAGGCGGTGACCAAAGAGCAGTCCGAACTCGAGTTGAGTTTACCTTGATGAGATACTCCTGTACAATTGCCTATCTTAGTCGCACGAACGGCCAGGACGAAACGGGGGAAACTTACCCAGGCCGGACTGTTGAGGAAGTCTTTGCCTATATATCAACGAGGAACGAGTTAAGAAATATAGAGCGTCTACTAGGAGATCTTTACCAGGTAATGCCGCGTGTTTTGTTCGCCGCGCTTTTATAATGACCTCTTCGGGTTTCTGGAGTTAGCAGTTGAGTGTTTTTATCGACTCATGCCCACCAACGAAATACTCCTCTCGTTGCCGCTTGCCGGGCATGGTGGTGAGGACGAGAGTGAAATAAGGTTCAACGAGAGTTCCATGCTTCTATACCTCCCACAAAATTTATGAAACCTATTTTTAGTGAGGCTTGCGCCGCATTGACTGCGCGTGCCTCATGTTTGTGTGAGAATTATGAGTCCAGGATTGTAATATGTTGTATTCAATTTTGAATAGATTGGGTGGTATGGTAGGGCGTCTAGGGCGGGCAGAATTGTGTGTTGTGGTGCGAAGGCCGAAATAAGGGTGGCACAAAACAAAGCCCCACAACATCGCGATCATTTGAATTGTTCCCCGTCCCACCACCTCCGCCACTCTTTCCTTCACTCCGCAGCTGCTCAGCGAGCAACCGAGACATCATGTCCGCCTTAGACGATGCCGAGAACCTCATTAGGGACAAAACGCAGACTCTGGATCCAGAAGCAGTGTACTCGCAAGTTCTGCTCATGAGCGTTGTTTCGGTGCGTCGTTGCCCCGACGTCACCAACTCCTTTGCTCATATCACCTTTTCCCTAGGTCGCTACAATCGTCGCTTTTAACATATTACGTCCCAACAACAAGGCAAGTAGCTCAGTACCCGTCACCACGGGCATACATAACCGTGGGGCAGATCATCTACGAGCCCAAAGTCAAGTACCATGTCGGCGACTCCAAACGACCCCCGCGGATAGACGACTCTATATGCGGCTGGCTCCCACCACTAATACATACCAAAGAACCAGAACTCGTCGACAAAATTGGTCTCGATGCTGCCACTTTCCTCCGCTTCGGCCGACTGATGCGATGGCTGTTCACCGGCATTGCAGCCCTCTCCTGCGGCATTTTAATACCCATAAATGTGGTTTACAACCTCAAGAATGTCGACAGCAAGGGCCGAAACCTTCTCAGCATGATGACAATCCGCGATGTCTCCGGGAACCTTTTGTTCGCCCATGTCGTTGTGACATACCTCATCACCTTCCTCATCATGTTCTGTGTTTACACCCACTGGGGCCAGATGGTCAGGCTCCGAAGAGCTTGGTTCCGCTCTCCGGAGTATCTCGGGGCTTTCTACGCTCGGACCCTCACAGTATTACATGTTCCCAAGTCGAGCCAGAGCGACGCCGGCATCAAGGAGATATTCGACTCGATCAGAGTGCCGTATCCCACAACGAGCGTTCACATTGGTCGGAAAGTAGGCAAGCTCCCCGAGCTGATCGAGTACCACAATCAAACGGTCCGCGAACTAGAAACCTACCTGGTGCGATATCTCAAAGGTGGCAAAATCGGAAGAAAACGGCCGACCGTCCGAATTGGAGGTACATGTGGGTGTGGAGGGACCAAGAGAGATGCCATCGATTTTTACACGTACGTGCGCCTTTGCACGAACGCTGCGTCGCTTGATCTAAATGTTATGTTAGGGAGAAACTGAAGCGCACAGAAGCTGCTATTGAGGACTATCGCCAACACTTCCACGAACACAAGCCGGAAAATTACGGTTTTGCGAGCATGGCCGCCGTACCGTACGCCCACGTTGTCGCCAAGCTCCTCGGCAACAAACATCCGAAGGGAACAGATATCTCCTTGGCGCCCAATCCAAAAGACATTATCTGGGAAAATATGACCAAATCCGACGGCGAAATCGCTCGCAAACGGATGATGGGTTTCATATGGCTTGCAGTCGTGTGTTTCTTCAACACTATTCCTCTATTCGCGATCTCCATTCTGGCGAATTTGGCTGCCGTATGTGACTCGACACTTTCTTTGCTTTGTTGATGCTGAATTTTTTTTTTTGACAGTTAACAACTTGGGTTCCGTTCCTTGCTCATTGGCAAGACTCTTCGACAAAAACGTTCAATATCGTCTCCGGTATACTACCGCCCGCCGTTTCCGGTATATTCGGATTTTTTTTGCCCATTATCATGCGTTCGTTGTCCCAGGTTCGTAGTTACATTTAATGCGCTTGCCAGAATAAACTGACTTTTTTCGGTGCCAGTACATGGGTGCATTGACACAGTCGAGACTGGATCGTGCTGTCGTTGCGCGTTATTTTTCGTTCATGGTCATCAGCCAGCTCTTCATCTTCACCTTAGTTGGTGTTATTTTCAGTATGACTTTCCCCTTTCTCGTTGTGCTTGTATATGACGCCGGAACCATTACAGAGTCTGTGGAGCAGATAATAGTAGAGATTGGCGGAAAGAAGAGCTTCAACGACATCATCGACAACCTCCACAGTACGCCGTCTACTTTGACTTTCGAGGATCTGTTTAACAAAGTTTCCCAGCCCTTCCCGACACGATTAACAGAACCTACAGTGAGCCCCGATGAATTATTCCTGCCCATTATCCACGGCTGACGTCCATCTGCAGTCGATCAAAGTAGTTACTGGCTCACTTTCTTTCCGTAAGGTTCTATTGTTTAATTGATAAATGCAATTGACACTATTCTCCAGTCTGCGAGGATTCCTTGTGCTTTTCGACTTAGCACAGATTATTAACCTCGTCTGGCTATCTTTCAAAACTCGGTTTGTCGCACTGCCCATTTCTGGGGTAAAACTCACCTTTACCAGCGTTTTCGGACGGACACCTCGTGATATTCGAGAATGGACTCAGCCTCCCGAGTTTCAGTATGCTATCTATTAGTGCGTCTTCCTTTCGTGTGCGTCTTCCTATTGACATTGACCGTTTTCCTTACAGCACGAACATTGTGCGTTTGTTACGAATGACGTAGCTTTCGTTGCTGATGGCCTCGCAGCTTTTCATGGGAGCCGTTGGACTGGTCTTTGCTCCTTTAGCCCCTCTCGTGGCCCTGGCGGCGGCTGTGGTTCTCTGGATGAGTTCCATCGTTGAAAAGTACCAGGTGACCATATTTTAACGTTTCCTTCCTCACATATCTGACTGAAGAACGCAGCTCATGTTCGTATACATTACCAAAGTGGAAACTGGAGGGCGGTTATGGAATGTGGTTATTAACCGGCTTCTGTTCATGGTTATCCTGATGCAGCTACTCATGACACTAAGTATGTTCTCCGTATTCGTACGCTGCGAACTTACCGACATTTATTTCCAGCCATTGGCCTTCAATATGGCTTTAAATCCTTCACGTGGATATCCACATTACCGCCAATCTTGTTCATTGCTGTATTCAAGATCTACATCGACCGTTCGTTTGATTCGGCCTTCCGGTATTATATTCCGACACCCGAGGAGCTCGACGCTGCCAAGATCCACTCTGAGCGCGCCGATGCTCGTGCTAACAAGCTGGAAAAGCGTTTCGGGCACCCGGCGTTGCATGCGGACCTCTTCACGCCCATGCTCCATGCGAACATGATGGGACTGCTGAGTCAGGTCTACCAAGGCAAAATCTCGCGCGAGCACGCCAAATTGGGCGAGTATGGTGGGCAGAAAATGGATGCTCAAGTCGTGCAAGGCATCAAAATCGCAGCCATCGACCAGGTACGGCTTATTTCCATTTTATGCAACCTCATATTCATCTACTGCCTCTCAGCGCGACCTCGAATTCGATCCTAACCTGTATCGCAAAAATTGGGCAGATGACTGGGACAACCAGTCGATGGCGTCGACCACCGTTTTCGGGGACAGCAGCGTGTCTTTGCACCCCGCAAAGTCGCATTATTACGCCAGTCAGGCCTCGTTACCGCGAGTCCCTGGCTACGACAATTACCTCGCGAGTGGCCCGAACAGCGCGGTCGGTCATGACATAGAGCTATCACGAATGGACTCCATAAACGAGCCGTTACTCACCCCGCGAATGGGCTACTACCAGCATCAGGGGGCATCGCAGGCATCGATTTCCACTCCCCCATCGCTATACCAAGAGCCGATGATGACCGGCGGGCGGGAGGCACCTCTTCATCGACCGCAGGGCGACATGTCGCCGCAATATCCTCCACAACAGTATCCGCCACAATCGTATCATCAGCAAAATCCCTCACAGCAGTCACTACGCAGCCAGTCGCCTGGTCCACAACGGATGATGACTCCCAACCCTGGGCAAATGACGAATCGGAGCATGTCCCCCGCCGCTCAAATGATGAACCCAACACAGCGGAACATGTCTCCGGCGCAGAGGATGATGACCCCCAATCCTTCTCAGCAGCAGCAGTGGGGACCAAATCCCACTCCGCCGAGCGAGCCTAACATGGCTGGTCGCGGTGTATTCCGAGGCTAGACTCTTCTCACTATTCGCAGTGCTGTGCATCTATTTGTCTCTCGTTCGTCGGGCACATAGTTTTCGGACTTTCCAATTGTATACCAGTACTGTACATGCCGGACTCCTCTAATTATAAAGGCAGACAATCATTCCTTATACCTCACCCGTTAATGCATTGAGGGCCCTCACGACAACACCAATAGCGTCACGCACACGCTGTCGGTCGCTTTCTCGTACGCGGCTCATCAAGCGACCTTCAAACTTGTCTGGGTGGAAACGCAGAAACGTCTCGCGCAGTTTGTCCTTTCTATGCTTCTTCTCCGTTTCTGCATTTGCAGATAGCGACGGGGGGACAAGAAAAGCAGCGATGGCGTCGACGGTGAGATCATCCAGTGAGACTGGAGGGGGGGCAGTTTGCGAGGAACCCTTGTCAGGTTTTTGGCGATGGGCGGAAGCAACGGGCCAAGGAATATCGTTGAAAGTCAGCGCGTTCTCGGAGTCGGAAGGAGCTGCGAGCAGGATTTTCCACCGCAGATGGTATTCTTCCCGAGCGTAATCTGCGCGCCGAATTTCCTTCTCCAATTTCTTGCGCTTGCGCTCTTCTTCGGCAAGCTTGGCGAGTCGCACAGTTTCGGCTTTCGCAGCCTTCTCTTGGGCTCGCCGAGCATCGCGCGATGCTTTCTTCTGTTGTTCTTCGGCGTATTCTTGGGCATGTGTCTTTCTGCAACAGTGTGAATATTGCGAACGGACTGACTTGAACGCACATACCTATACATGCCCGCTCTGATCCACTCCGCGTACTCTTCATCGTCCATATGCCTAGGATCCATTTTCAAGAGTTCATCCGCCCCGACATCATAATCCACATGAGAGCGACCCGCATCCGCACCACCCGTCCGCCAACGGTCTGGCACATGCGCGTAGTCGTTCATCTGCGCCTCCAGCGAATCCAGTCGGTCATCATCCTCGAATGCCCCTGCCATTTTCTCGCGAAACCGAGCCTCCTCCAGTTCTGCTCGGATAGCGTCATAGTCTGGTTTGTACCGAGAATTCGAGGCCGAGGTTTCTGGAGGAGAATTCGGTTTGGAGGGCCCTGCCTCAGGCTGTGGCGGATGGGGACCGTAGACATCCTCATCTCGATCCGAGTCGCTCGAGTCCCATTTGCGCGTTGGTTTACTATCTGTTCTGCGACTCTCAGAGGCCTCAGAACCTTTCCGCCTGCGTTTAAACTCGCGTTTCCGTTTTTTGTGGGCTCTGTGGTCCGCCTCTTCTTGCGGTGTGCGCTTTAGGTTTAACTTGGGCATTTGGTTCGTTGAAGGTGGATCTTTCGGCCCTTCGGCCCCGATCACTGATTTGTCTCCGACCACAATGTCCTTGCCTCCCGCAAAACGCCAACGAATCGAAGACGCGCCCATAACGCGTTCAGAAATCTGGTATAGTGACGGCAGTGTTGTCTTGCAGGCCGAAACCTCGCAATTTCGCGTCCATTGGAGCGTTCTAGCCCAACATTCCTCTTTCTTTTTGGGTTTGCAGGCGCTGCCGCAGCCTGAATCTGGGCAGCCTACCATGGATGGATGTCCACTTCTGGAACTTCAAGACACTGCCGCAGACGTAGAACATCTGCTGAAAGCACTCTATGATCCGTGCGTAGCCTTATAACCGATAAATCGCACTTTCACTCATCATACATATTGCACTGCAGTGCGCTTTTTCACCAGAAAGCCATCCCATTCCCGTATATCGCTAGTTTTGTTCGCCTGGGTCGCAAGTATGATTTCAAGGTCCTGTTTGACATCGCTGTGGAGCGACTTGCTTTCGAGAGCCCCACGACGCTGAAGGAATACGACACATTGTTCGATGCGTTCAAGGGGACCTCATCGGAAACGACTAAAATCGTGCCTTATGGTGGCATCTATCGCGATATGTTGACATTGCTTCGAGAAAACGGGCTTCAGAAAATGTTGCCCTGTGCATACCTACGCCTCTCGAAGCAGACCATGGTTAGTTGTCGGAATGCGTATTACTGCATGAATCTAATGACATTTGATGCAGGATAGTATTTTTGGGGAGCGGCTCAGGCCCGACGGAACTCTCTGCGCGTTGTCCCCCATTGATCACCGTGTGTGTGGTGTGGGCCGCGAACGCCTTCTCGAGGCACAATGGAAAACGGGCAACACCCTGGGCTGGATCATCCCATGGAAACCTGCCGAAGGTTGCGAAGCCAGGTACTATTGCCGGAACGCATAAAGGCATTTTGCGACACGTTCCTCCTCAAACCGTCCGTGTGCGCATTCCGCCAGCTCAATCAACTTCAGGATTCACTCTGCGACGCGTGTGCAGCATTGGCTGAAACGGCGATAACGACGGGCCGTGCAAAGATGTGGGAGAACCTTCCCTCGTTTTTTGACCTCCATCCATGGAGCGAGTTGAAGAACTCGAACGAGATGTAGTCGGGACGCCTGCTTGAAGAGTTCGAAAGCAGGCAGCCCTCATCGTCAAGACGCCGCTCTAAATTTCGCTGTACTCGCCGTTCTCGCTTACCTGGACGAAAACGTCCCAAATCTCCCATCTCTACACCCTTCCCACCTCAACTACTACGACGTGGAACCCGGTTACTCTCCTGCTGCAACGACGCCCACATCCGGCACCCGCCCCACTTTATCGAGCATATGCGAACCCTTCACCAACTTCCTCGCGCGTACAAGGCTGCAGTTCCTCCGCTTTACTCCTTTTCCACACCAAGCAAATCAAGGTGAACACCGCTCTTGATTCCCTTGTTGATTCATCCGTTCTCCCTTTGTAATACAACCTTACTTGCCTTGCCTCTGCACCCATCCTTACGCGCCTGACATCTCAAGTCTTAGACACTTACGAGCACCGATCCTCGACTTGATACCATATGTATGGCGGAAAATATGGATACATCTTTGGTTATGTTTGGGTGGAATCTAAAAATTCTTGGAGTCCCTGGGACTCAAGCACGCATATACATTTCTTTTCCTCCGATCTTTCGGCCTTTCGGGGCCGATCACTGATCTTGGCTTCTCCCACCATGTCCTCCACCAAAAACGCGACCATAATTCGTTCTGAGATCTGGTACCATGATGGAAGCGTCATTCTGCAGGCTCAAAACACACAATTTCGCGTCCATTGGGGTGTACTCTCCCAGCATTCCGTCTTTTTCCGCGATATGTATCGGCTGCCGCAGCCGGATCCATCTGAGCAGCTCAGTGTCGATGGCTGTCCTGTTATCGAGCTCCAGGACACAGCGAAGGATGTTGAATGCCTGTTGAGTGCACTCTACAATCCGTGAGCGAGAGTATAAATTGTATACGCCTTTCAACATCTGATCTGACCATCTTAAGCGCCCTTTTCAACGAGAAAGGCATTCCGTTTCCGTATGTCGCGAGCTTTGTCCGCTTGGGGCGTAAATATGATTTCAAGGCCCTGTTTGACATCGCTGTGGAGCGGCTTGCTTTCGAGAATCCCACGACGTTGGGGGAGTACGTCGCTTTATTGGATGCGCTCAGACCTGCTATTGGGAAAACCGTTGATCACTCGACCACACGGATTGTGCATTATGCGGGTATACATTACGATATGCTAACATTGGTGAGAGAAAATAACCTTCTGGCCATTTTACCGTGCGCATACTACCGCTTCGCGAAAGGCTCTCTGGTAAGCCAAATAAACAAATAAACTCGTTACATGGGATTGAGATTTCCGGCATAGGAATCTATCTTCCGAGATATCCGGAGCCCAGACGGAATTCGAACTGTCGGCACGCTGTCATTCTTAGACCGCATTACATGTGCTCTGGGACACGAAAGACTCCTCCAGGCGCAGTGGCAATCGGGCAACTCGCTCAGTTGGTCCATCGCATGGAAACCTGCGCCCGATTGCAAAGATATGTCCAGGTGCCAGCGGTGGCAGCAATCAATTTTGAACACCATCCTCACCTCGGCGAAAGTTCACTCATTCATTCTGGTTTCATATGTTCAAAGGGCATTCTGCGCTCCTTGTGCACAGCTAGCAGGGACAGCCTTGACCGCTGGGCGTGCGAAAATGTGGGAGGATCTTCCTTCCTTTTTCAACCTCCCTCCCTGGAGCGAGTTGAAGAATTATAACGAACTGTAGTGTTGTACCGTTCACATACCACTGAAAGGGTGGCACACCACGCTCAAGTTCTTCGAAATATTATCCTTGGTTACTGAATTCACCTTTCCGCATTCTGCAATCGGGAGCCTTCTTGTCCCGTCCTCCAATTCCATCTCTGGCGCTATAACCCATAATTCCTCTCCCAACCGCTCACTGCTCCTGTTACACCCACGAGTTGCTGTGGTGAATCAAGGCATAGGCCTCATAGGTGGTCCCCAGTTTTTTTTTTTTGATGCTTGAGGAGGTCGCCTCAGCCTGGGCGGTCCCAAATCGTTTCCTAGGATAAAAAGTACATAATTCATTTTTTAGACATTTTGTATTGTAGCCACGCCTGGTTGAACATATATAATATCATATACACTAGTATGGCGACACCGAGGACTCAGCTAATAATAAGATCGATATGTGGCTGTGTGATCGCCTTTTGACGCTGACTTTTTTCGTGCAGGACGCGTTCGACTTCCTCACGAGGCCTATCCGCTTCACAAATGATTGGGCTGCCGACCCTCGATGAATTTGAGCAAAAGCTTGCAGAAGATCCAGAGACCCACGGTGTTTCGGACTATGTGTACAACTTTATCCAGAATACAGTGGTGAGACCATTGGCAAATCCGCGCCGGGGATGACTGATTCGATGTATTACTAGACCGAATTCCGGGATATTTATCTCGATAAAATTGAGCTGGAGAAACTGAAGCTGGAGATTTCTCAGCTCAAGTACGCGAACAGCGTCCTTCTGCAGAGGCTCGGGGTAAGTCGTTTTAAACACCGACTCGTTTATGAGCCAGCGATAAAACTCACTGTTTCGCAACCCTAGACCTATTGCTGAAGCAACTATGCTTCTTTGCCCGATGAAATTTTACTCCTCATTTTTCGTGACGCTTTACCGCCGTCATGGTTGCTCGACGGGACAAAATCAATGCTGCCCTATCCACAGGATATCTCTTCAGTGGATCTGCGCATGAAGCTCTCTCTATTCTAGCGGTTTGCAAATCGTGGAATCGCGCTGGTACTGAATTGCTCTACGCTCTACGAGAGAATCACCTTGCATCGGATTACGCAGTTACCGGTATTCGTTTGCACGCTCGAAGGTCGAGAAGGGCTTGGTGCCCTAGTGAAGCACGTGGGCATCAATTGCTTTTGTCCCTCGCGGTTACTCGAGACTGCACGAACGCGAGACCAAGCAGATATTAAGACTCTGTCCAAATCTTTCGCATGTTGGATTTTCCCCGCTATTCTGGATCCCAGAACTTCCCTGCCCATTGCCAACGAGCTCCTCCTCTATCATATCTCTGGAGTATAGTCCCTGCATGCCATATTCGGTGATCCTTCCTTCCCTGCTCCACCTTTCTCAAACTCTTGAATCCTTGACCTTCACCCTCTCGGCCACCTATGATCAAGGCCATCCTTTACTTAATTTCCTAGACTGGAATATTTGTGTCCCACAGTCACTTCGAAATCGGTGGTTTCTGAATGGCTAGCTCCCAACCTGAGACAATTACGGGTATCCGGTTTCCCTCATATCAATCTCCCGGTGTTCGAGAAGTTACTCCGCACGTACGGGCCGACTATATGTCCCTCGACACCCAGTCGATTGAAAGTCAGGAATGGCTGGACCTCTGTCCCCTTTTGGAGCACCTCTCGGTAGCCACCTCTCTTTCCTCTCTGACACATCCAAGGGTCAGGTTCATTAACATATGCATTTACCGAAGTCTGCCTTTTCACACTTTGGAATTTTCACAGGACGATTTTCCCGCACTGTTGGAGTGTCGGCTTCTTGACCCCGGTCTCGCGATGAACGCTGCCCCAGACATCCGCCAAAAAACATACAGCGGTGCAGAAGGCCGTGTAGCAGACTTTCTGGAGTTCACCGAACCAACTTTGGTGAATGGCGGGGCCTTCCTCTGGAACGACATGAGCGACGACTACGTCCCTGATTCGGATGACAGTGGTGACGGAGGGTCTGACGGTTCAGAGTATGTCTTGGGTTTGGACAAGGACAACAGATCCGAAGCTTCTGACTCGGATGCAGCCTCATGTATCACCGTCAGCGAAGATGGGGTTGACTTGGAAGACAAGTTTTACATGCAGGAGGACTGGGAAGTCAGTTGCGATGAGGTGTTAGCGATATTTGATTGAACCCGTAATAACTAGTAGGATTCATTCTTCATTCTTTGTTCTCCTCTCTCTGAAGGTTGGTCTTGACAGGGATTGATCATTCCGCACACCCAAAACACGAGTCCATAATTGTGCATACTCCGAGCCTATTCGAGAACTTGACAGACGGATGCGAGTGCCGCTGATAAGTAACCAGGAAAAGGAAAATGCAACAAAGACCAAAAGAAATCTACTCGTCCAAGGGTTGTTCCAGCGGCTTTGAAGGGTCGAGGAGAAACGAGCTGTGCATTGATGAAGGCGGAGAGACTGGGAAGTTTGGGCTCAGATTGTAGAGAGCACGGCTGGCGATATGGATGGGCAAAAATGGAGCTGTTTCCTTGTGCTGACCGTAGCAAGGACGATTGGGCGCTATTCAAACGAAATACGTGTTGCAAAGAGAGCGAAGCTAGAGATGTAAAAGTGTTTGCTATAAAGGGTCGGGTGAATGTTATTGGAGAGTTGTCATTTCGTCGCCGGACAGCGGATCCCAAACCGAAAGCGCTCCAGTCTGGGACGTCATGTATTTGCCAGGTCCCGCCACACCATGAGAAATTGAGAATGTGTTTGAATTCATTTATTATTGACAGGCAAAGCTTTTCGCTCATCCAAAACTATTTTCACACGAGACCATATATCCTCACAGCCAGAATATGGTGCCTCCCAGTTAGAGAGTAGCACGAATATATATTCGCGAATATGAATATTCGCCGAAACCTAGAAATTGATATTTGCATTCGTACGAATATTGATGGCGAATATTCGTTGCTTAGTCAGCAATATTCGCGAATATTCATGAATATGAATATTCAGTGAATACATTGAGAATTCAGGGGTTTAGTAGCCACCAATGAGTTGCTGAGGACACTTTTATGTTATCTTATGAGTTTAAACATTGTCGATGACTCATACAAGCCCTTGTCTTGCATGTTCAACCATTTGATGGAGGATCAAACTTGCTGTGTTCAACCTGTCAAGCAGTTGCCAAAGCAAAGATATCTCTAAAGTGGTTGGTTTGCATATGAATTACAGATCTAGTTGGTGTAAATGAAGTGTGTTATGGTTCCAGAGAGGAGATGTGTTAAACAGACCCAAATTTACTATGCTTGATTGAAATTTTAGCTGTGTATTACAGCTGCAAATATTCGCAAATATCAACTTTCCTGAAAACTGATATTCGCATTCGCGTGAATAGCACAGCCACAGCCATTCGCGAATACAAATATTCGCTATTCACAAATGGCTTGGCACGAATATTCGCGATATTCGCTATTCGTGCTACTCTCTACTCCCAGTCCTCTACAATATTAAGGGTTGCTTGCTGCTCCACGATACAATGATCATGCACTGGGAGAACTAGTCCTGTATAGTTGCCTGTGTGGGTGATAATCAGGACCTGAAGGCAAGGGCAACTTGAGCACACCATTGTGACATGCTCTATTTCAACCCCTGCATTGGGATGCAAGGCAACATGGGTTAACTGAGAAAAATGCCGGAGTATCAAGAGACCTTGTGCAGGAAAAGATCTCAAAAGATGAGGTCGAGATGGGTGAGACTCGAAAGCCAAGTCAAAGAAGTGACACAGGGGGCAAAAATAGAGGCACTTGTCATAGGCATGCCACACGTCTTCGCCCAGTCCTTGCCGCGGCCTCGCCCTGCCTCATTGTGATGTCCAAAAATACATTGACACCAATATCGGATATCTCGGTGATGGCCACGGCCCACTTGGGCTTATCTCTCGCCTTCCTTATCGCTGTCTGATCCCTCTCCATTTTACGGCCTATTGGCTTTCTTGCGGGCCCTCTTTGCATTCAGTCCCAGAGACAGAGCAATGTAACTTGAAACACCTTATCTCATCGGTGCATGGGACTACAAAGTTCAAACTGAGGTGTGTCATCCAGTAGCACTGAGGCATTTCCAACTCTCCCCCCTTCAGGCAGCATATTTTTAATGACATCCTAGGTACCCTCCTTTGCACACAACCTCCCCTCCCTCTGTTGGCCTCAATCACAACTTGCAAGCTGCAAGTTTTCTCTCTGCATAGATCAGACCTTCACGGACTTATTTGGGCGTCGGTAAACAATTCTTGGTAGTTTGTTGGGCACGGAGCAGAGGTTGTGAATAAAATTTACACTGGGTGCAAAGCCCTATTTCCGCGGCGCGGAAATTTTGAATTTCCGCAGGATTTCCGCCACATTTGCGCATTCTTTCCGCCAAATTTCCGCGCCGCGGAAATTTTGAATTTCCGCAGTATTTCCGCTGCATTTGCGCAGTATTTCCGCGGCGCGGAAATTTAAAATTTCCGCAGGTGCAGAAATATGATTCAGAAAAGGAAATAAAAATGACCTGACCAGCTGACCTTTACTTTGTAGCTGTTATCATCCATTTCAAAACACTTGCCAGAAACAGTAATAATAAGAATGGATCTTGGTACTAGTACTCTACAAACAGGGAACAGAGGAGACCTTGCTTGAGCACTCGGACCACCAACACTCCATACACCCCACAAACACCAAATGGCTCGCCACCCACATCGTCAGCAGCGACACCCACAGTGCATCCGGCACCCTCATCCGCCTTCCTGCTTCGTCTTTTCCGTCCTTCTCTTTGCCCTCCCGCTCGCCCCCATGTGGCGTCGGCATATACGGCCTCTCACCACTCAAATCCGCCGCCCCTTGCCCAGCGGCACCATCTCGGCCCATACCACCCCCTGCTCCCGATCCGGATCTGCCCCGAAACCGCGTACCCCGCTGCTGCTCCGCTGCTCGCGCTCCCCCGAAACACCCAGGAAAAACCACCCCCGTCCCGGCGGCGTCTGCGGCGGCGTCTTGGGTGTGTACTGCGAGTGCTGGTGACCCTTGGACGGCGGCGTCGCGGGCGCGGGGTGCGCGTACGAGTGGCGCGACTGCGCCTGCGAGCCCGACCCTTCGCGCGAGCCCGACCCTTCGTGCGAGCCCGACCCGGAGCGGGAACCTGTGCAAGGGCGACTCGGACGAGTGTTGCGAGCCGAGGAGCGAGTCGGCCTCGCTGGGCGGGCGGGGCACGGCTCCGTTCGCGATGTGCTCGGCGATGTTCTCAGCGATGTCGCGGATGACGTCGAGGTCGGGCTTTGCAACGAGTATATCAGAAATTTGTCTCTTGTCTCAAAAAAAAAAAAAAAACCCCAAGAAAGAAGGCCAGGCCCGCCACCGAAAATAAACGAAAGAAAACCAAACTCACCCCCCCAGCCCCACCTCACTCCCCACACTAACGCTGCTGCTCGTCTTCCTCCGCGCCCTCTCAGCCTTCTCACCCTTATCACCGAAGCCCCACCTTTTCACGCTGCCGATCCGCGCCAACAGCCCCGGACCCGGCGAGCCGAGCGCCACAAGACTCTGACTCCCATTCGCACTAGTTCCCGCGTGCGGCGTCCGCGCGCTGGTGCTGGAGCCGTTTGGGTGCGCGTGCGGGTACACGTTCGTGCTGTGGCGCGAGTTGTTATTGGCGTTGTTGGTGTACGGGGTGTGGTGGTTCGGATACGCATACGCCGCGCTGCTGCTGCTCCCCGCCCCCGCCCCCGCGCCGGGGCCGTAGATCGCGCTTGCCCCGGCACCCGCTCCAATCCCATTCTCGGCATCCCAATCCTCCTCCTCCTCTCCCGTCGCCTCCTCCGAGCTCTCCCTAACCACCCCCGCCTCGGCAGATCGCGCATCTCCACCCCACCCCCTCCTCCGCCGCCACTCCCGGACGGCCGACTTTTCTTCCTCAACCGCCGCCGCTCCCGAATCGGCGGGCTCGGCGGCAGCCCCGCCAATCCCTCCGCCAGCGCCTTGTGCTGCGGGTGCGTGGGCCGGTTCAGGGCGGTGGTGCTCCCCGCGGAGGTGTGCGTTTACGCGATCGACGCGCTGTCGGGGGCGGAGAAGACGGACGCGGTGGGGCTGCGCAGGAAGGGCTGCAGCCCACTTCCCCCCGCGTCGGGGATGTTGATCCCAATCCCCATCCCCGCACCGCGCCTGATACTACTAGCGGGTGTGACCCTACCTGGAAGAGGCGGCACGGGCGGCAGCGGGCTCGAATTCAGGGTGTACACGAGGTTGCGCCGCGAGCGCGCGGTGACCGTCCTGTCCTCCCCGTCCTCCTCGAACCCACGGCCGAACTCGTCGTCGTCGTCGCTCGAGTCGCCCCACTCCCCGCCCTGCCCCTGGCGCGCGGTCGAGCCCGACCCTGCGCGCATGCGTTGTTGGATCTTGCTCGCGCGGGGCGTGCACTGTGTGGCGCGTGCGGTGGGTGGGGGGGAACGCGGAGGTGCTGGCAGCCGCATTGGTCTCGGGGTCCCGAAGCAGACTCGCGAGCGCGTCGTCCGAAGCAGGCGACGACACCTCCTCCTCCGCATCCGCGTCGTCCCCCTCCTCCTCCTCGTCCTCCGCAAAGTCGTCGTCCCAGTTTTCTGTCGTCTCGTGCGAGTCGCGGTGGCGTGCGGGTCGTTCATGGTTTATGTCTTGTTGTGTGTCGTAGGCGTGGTTGTTATTGTCATTGTCGTGTTCCCCGTGCTGCAAGAGGTGCGCTCGGATCTCGTGCTCCGGGGGTCGCGTCGCGGTCCTGTTGCTGTGGAACTCAAAAGTCGTCGTCCCAGTTCTCGGAGGCTTCTGTGAATGTAAAATGTGTCAGTGCGCAGGACTTTTGAAACGAGAGGATGACAAGCAATAATGCGAATATGGAAAACGAGAAAAACGAGGAAACAAAATAAAAAGCCCGCAGCACACGCGGCACCAATATAGCGCTGCCGATACCGACCGGGCGACTGCGTGCATCATGCATCCATCAGGGCGAGGCAGGCCGAATAGCAGATGGCGCGAACGAGGCAAAGAGAGAGAGACAACGGATGTAGAACGGAAGCAAGGGACAGCGTAACACCCCGAACAACCGTACAGAGCAGCGGGATGGCAAGGTGTCAGACCCCTGCCAACGGTGAGATCGGAGGTGGGATATCTCGTATGCACACCACGTAGCTCCGTCTGCATCACTGGAGTGCACAGAACGAGAAAGACCCGGAACGAGCCCAAAGACGAACCACCGAGTGGGGTCCAGAGTCGAGTCGCCCTGGCCGCCAACGATGTCCTCGAGATGCCTAGAGCCGCCCAAGCCATATCGCGCATCCACGCCGCCTATTGAACTTCCAGAGACGTCCCAAACGCGTCCCCTTGCCGCCCTTGGTCTCCAAGAACTCGAAGAGAAAAAAGACGCCCACCAACGCACCTGAATTGTGCATCATGCCGTGTGATCATGAGTTTCTGCACACAGCGTCAGCCTCCTCTTCTTTATCCCGAAGCTTAGAGAACTTACCGTGGCTTCGTGGAACGCGGAGAGCCTCAAAGGATGCTTTGCCGAAGAAAGGGAACAAGGTCGAGGGCGTCACCGTGACTGCTGCTGTGACACAGAGCACACTTGGGCCCGGGCCGGGTTCCGCCGCCTTGTTCTGCTACGCGACTGCTTTGTGTTCTTGTTCTGCTTTGAAATGTCTCAGGTTCGCTCTTGTGCTTAGGCGTTGTGCTTGACGACGCGCGTGCGCGGGCCTGACGTCGTTGTTTCGACGGCTCCAATCCGAGTGGTCTGTTCTCTCTTCATTCCGTATCAACATGTACTCTCCTCGTCATCTTCCCACCCTTCCCGGAAAACGTTCCTTCAATCTCTTCGAGGAGTGTGGGCCGGAAAGCCGCGCCAAGAAGCGGATCCGGTTTCAAACCCGATTGAGGAAGCCTCGCACCGTGCTTCTTCACTAGAGGCCAGTGACTTCGAGGTCACTTCAAGCCTCGACGAGCTTCATCCCGCCCCCACCGAGTATATGGGCGGCAGGCTCATTCCCGCACCCCTGGATGAACTTCGCCCCAGAAGAATATTAGAATTGTGGTGGGAGATTCCCATGCACTCTTCAATTTATGGATCTGAACGCCGTTGAGCCTAGTTGTGGGAGTGGCGCATGGTGAGGATCCAAGACAACAACTGACCAAGATTAACTGGATCCTAACGTGGTCCGCAGACGGGCCCGGCCTCTCAGCATTATATTTCGAGGGGAACAAATTTACGATGAACGTGGTATAGACATGAAGATTGGAAGGAAGATCCCGGAGACGGTGAGGCGCTGAGAGATTCTCCCGATGTTCAATTTTAGAAAATATCTCTGCCGTTCGGTGGGGATGGGCCTGGTGGGTAGATATCAGCCAGTTTGGTGTCACACTGTTTGCACAAATGGGTCCACCGACATCGGGTTGCTCATTCCCATGGCCACTGGCACCACACCGGCGGCCGGCCACGGCCGCCCCCCCGGAACCGGATGAGCACACTGCAGAGAGGAGGGCAAAGAACCCCTGGCTCTACGAGGACGAACACTTGCTTGTCGAAGGCAGACTGGGCCGTAATGAACTCCATTGGCGTGACCACTTCGCTTGGCTCAAGGACGCTAGCTACTTGCTGCGCCCTCGATGCTCTCCAACATGGTCCGCTCCCTGGAAGAGTTTAGACGACAAACCTTGGACTTTCGAAGAAAGTGTTATGCTGATGGTACGAGTCGCTGCCAGCTCCAGTACTTTCCTGACACCTCTTCAGTCATCACTGGTCATTGATGCCACCCGCATTTCTGACGGGTCTTATGTCGTATTAAAGTGATGCGATTGACTCAACCCATTCGTTGTTTCTGGCGTACTCAGAGAAGGGCAAATATTCAAAAAACTGTTCCGCTAACCCCTGGCCGTGGAGTTTTTCTCTCAAATTTTCGAAGTCGGTGTGGTCTATTCTCAAAAGAAACACAGCTAATAGCTCGTGCAGTGCTCTGCATAACCATAACATTTGGCACGGGTGCGTTGATTACATTTGTCCCAGTACGAGGCTTGACTCGATCCACTCTCAGCGATTGCAAAGCCAACAATATAATGATGGACACATCTCCTATCCTGAGAGAGAACCCTCATCCCTGAGATCGTACAATGACTAGGGACTATGTCGCGACCTTCCACCCGTTCGGACGCGGACTCAGGACCCAGTAAGATATTATTGGATCAACTTTGACCTCTCCGACGATTACGATCCTTCGAAGGGGCTGCCGCTTGTGGTTCCTGGCTATGGCAGAACTCGTAATGTCCCTGAATTTTCGTTCCGCGATCGAAAATGTAATCCTTTTGCGGTGGATGTCTGGTGCCTTGGGTTCATGATTCAGGTCTATTTTAATGAAGTATCGCCTCATGCTTATTTCCTGGATTGGGCTAATTTGTGAATCCTGCGCAGGGCTCTGAGCTATACAGAAAAGAGAAAATGCAAGGCTTTCAATTTATGCGTACAAACTACCGAGGTACGAGGTTCAACCGTTTGTAGTATCTGTCTACGAGAGACTAATTTATGTGTGGGTTGGTCCCAGCTATGACTCAAGAAGATCCTGCGAAGCGGCCCAACATGGACGAAGTTGTCCGTCAGTTCTCGAAAATCAAGGCGGGCCTCAGTCCATGGAAACTTGGCTCCTGATGCATGTCGGAAAGGCGGGTTGGGATTGTGCAGTCCGCGACTCATTGGGCCCGTCAGCTGTATCTCATGGCAAAACGTATACCAGCCATCCCCACTCCTTAATCACTTGTTTGTTCTGGAGATGATTTTTTTCCGATTGGATTTCGCGCAAAGTGTGACCGTTTTAGGGAATGGTTGGGGTCCGGACGAGTGAAGACACATGCTGACCAAGCATTTGCATTTGGTGTACAGCCACTCCCGGGTTTAGTCCCTCTATATATCTTACACTCACGCGCACACAGGTCTCGTCCCTCTGGGCCTCACAACCCACCTTGCACCCCCCTCCGCCCTCACACCCATCCGGGCATTGTCATTCTCGTTCCTCAGTGCACATGAAGGCTCGCTGGCAGACCAGATTGCGCCTGATCAATCCCGTTGGGCCGACTGGACGGACGGGCTGAATATGCTTCGACGAGATGGCGGCCATGTCTCCTCTAAAGAAACAGCCGGCTTCGTGCAGGCATTGATGGAAATTAGCCTGAAGATCAAGTTGCTTGGTCAGTTCGTTACCATAGAAGTTTTCTTGAAATTGACGTCTGCTTTTAGATTTGTCTGGTGAGATGGTGGAAATCCCTAGTGGACTGGGCGCTGGACCGCCATCATCCAATACGAATTTATTTCTTTTCAGAGTTGATGTGAACAATCTGTCTCGATTTCTCTCATCGTGGAAAAACAAAAATGTAACTATTCTATATACCACTATGCCATGGACTGCTGTATTCGTATTCAACTGGCTGTAATTTTGGGGAACTAAGCTGCTAATAGTACTTGGGTCTAGAATACCATGGATTGATTCTCTCGCTACATTTGGCCCTTACACATCAAATTCCTTCGTACTCATCGTTTTTCCCCACCAAGCCCTTCTCCCTTGCCCCACTGCAAATACGGCACCTTGGCTTTTCTACGCCGGCAATTACGCCCTCCACATCGCTCCGGAAATCCAGCATGCCCCGCAACGGAAGCTCCATTTCACCCTTGACCATGGCCAGAACCCGGCATTTCGAGAACAAATGCAAGGATGTGCATGTGTGGGGAGGAGGGGGAGATAGCACGGATGAGGGCAACTCCGTGACACATGGATGTTGACGGCGAAGGCGCTACGGAGCGCTGTATGTATGGGATGGGTGGAACTAGGACGGCATCTGTGTCCGAGGATGCGGGTAGGAGGACCGCAGCTTTAGTAGGGGAGCACATGCTATGGAGCCAGCAGGTGACGAGACGATCGTCGAGCTGGCAGTAGGGTTTATTTACCCTCCCTATTCAAAGGAGTACGACGTCCGATGGAGCACCGTGTCGGCATTAACGATGGCTCTCTGAATGCGCAGTAGCCATTGCACCAATCTCTATAGTATTGGAAAGCACAGTGCACTTACTAGGTACGGTATATCTTTGATATTTTTAAAAAGTACATGAATCCCATTACAATACAATCGGCGTCCACTCTCGCTTGCCATGTTTTCGATTACCACGGCACTCATTCATGGGACTTGAATTGTGAGTGACTGCTCTCTGAGTGCCCAGAAGCATCTTTGGGAGAGAGGACTCAGGACAGGACTCTCAGGGATTATTCCCTCTTGACCGTCTCTAGTGAATCATTGCCAAATAGGGGTCTGCACCTGAATCATGACTCTGGTATCATTGTCTTTCAGCAGACAACCATCAAGGTACAGTTGGGTGATATACCCAATGATTTGGTTCTAATTTCTCGACAGACTGATTGCAAGTGTGAAATGAACACATATCTTCTGGTCTCAAAGCTCCGTTCTCAAGGATTTCGCTGTCGGATGATTCATTGAGTATTAGTTCCAATATCTCCCTGTTCAGAATCTCTCAGTAGCTACGCCGGCATCTCTACTACTTAAGAATATTTGAGCGGCTTGCTGAGCCAGTTCCGGGAGATTTGATTTATTCATGCCGCATTTCCGGTTACAAGTTTGCCAACCAAATCTTCCGACATGCTTCAGGGAGGTAGGAAGGTGTATCTGCCACGTGGGAATAGCTCGGCCTCAAGTGCATGGTTTTCGGCGAGCATATGATCAAATAGTTCGTCGGATGAGTCGATGTTCAAGCGAAGAAAAGGAATAAATTGCACATATGTCTTGTGCACACGCACTTGTAAGTGGATACATGGTGTTTGGAAAGAAATCTAGGGTTAAGAGTTCTCAGATGAATTAAAGGCGACGAATCGGCAGGCCAATTCCAAATGCGGACGAGAGCGGTCGTTTGTTTGCTTCTGATTAACATTACTATAACCTCAACTCCATCCCAAGGTCTGCGTGGCAGACGCTTGCGGCACGGTAATGTGTTCGCAATGTTGTGGCCACGAGAAAACTCTTAGTTACCAAACAAGTCACAAAACTGGCGACGGTCCAGAGGAGTCTGCAGGTGCGCTGTGCAGTGCGCTGCAGGCGCGTAAGTGACTTAGTACGAAGGATAGAATGATCGAGGGTCGAGTTTCTTGCAAGGGAAACTGAATCAGTGAAGCAATGTGAATCTGCAAAGTATCGGCGCAAAAGATCACGGTGGTGGAGATGACGGTATGGCAGGCCGACACTGTCCGGTTCTGCGATTGCGATCTACTTATTGGCGACCTACCGCGACCTGGGACCGATAATCACCTCTCTCTGGACTAACCACCCGGTCGCTTTGAATTCTACTGGACTCACCATGGCCATGCTTCATGCAGACGACTTCGCATTCGCGACACAGGAAGTCGTCTCCGAATCAGCCATCTCTGCACTGTTCACTGAGTGCCTTGGACTAACCCCAACCCATATCGCGGTGTCCGCAAGCCAAGGCGCATTTCATAAGGTGTATTTTCTGTCCCTGGAAGACAACACCGATGCCGATAATCCGTGGTCGGGAAAGGATGTGGTACTTGCGTTCGCACAAACCCTCAATTTTTTTTTTGACCCCATCCTTCTAGGTACTGCGTGTTGCGATGTGTGTTGCATTCAACCTCAATACATATCGGAAACAATTCCTTTTTCTTCAGGAGGACGATAGAAAAGGTCAAGACAGAGAACGAAATGGCTTTACTCCGCAACCTTCGCGCAGCAGGAATCCCTGTGCCCGATGTGGTTTTCTTCGATGCGGATGCGAACAATCCTCTAAAGTACGAGTACAACTGCCTTGAATGTATGCATGTCCCGTCAAATATCTGTGAAGGGCAGGATAAGAAAATTTATTTTGTTTTTGCTTTTTATCAGGAATCACATACCCGTCGCTAGCAGATCCCTGGTCCAGTCTTTCTCCGGGACAGCTCGATTCTGTTCTCAACCAGCTCGTCGACATCTTCATCAAGATGTGGACCATAGATGTTCCCCAAATGCATGGCAGCCTGCGTCTCGACGGCACGAGCGGGCCTGTCATCAAGGAGACAATGTGGACGCTGTGCATTGAAGTTCTCTATATACTGATTTGTCTAAGTTGACGTTCTCTTGTGCAGACCCGACATCACACGTTACTTCCACGCCCCGCCCTACAATCTTACCTCCGAAACCTTCGGGAGCCTCAACCCGACGAACTCTTACATGTCCTGGCCCGCATCTGCGCGTTCCTCCAGACGTACGAGCACGTCATCTCGATTCACCCTTCAGTTGACTGGCTAAGGGATCTCCTACCGCCCCTCCAACGTGTCATTACCATCCTCACCGTCGGCGAGGCACCGTGGGTTCAACGCCTCCGCGACGCGCCCGAGCTCTGCGCGTGCCTGTTCCACACTTCGGGAACATCCTCGCGGACGAGGAGGGGAGTATCAAGGCGGTCATTGACTGGGAGTTTGCCGGGATCGGGGTGAAGCGCTGCTTCTGTTCCTCCCTGCCATAGACCTTCTTCATTTATGCTGAAGCATAGTACTAATCACATTGGATGCAGCCCTCCTTCGCCTCCCGTGTGTCCCCCCTCCACAACCTGCTAGGTTATCTCCGGTCCCTCCCTGCCACGTCTCGCCCACCCAACACACAGGAGCTAATCGACACTTGGGAAGCCAAGTTCACTAGCTGTCTTGCAGCTCAAGCGCCCGAGATCGCAGCACAATGGGCGTGAGAGATAGATCGAGTGGCAATGTTGGGGCCCAAAGGGGAGGTGTGTACTTATTAATATTCTGTTCTGTGTTCCCGCTCCTCTCCTAAATTCTCTCCAATTCTGATTCTGATTTTCTTCTCAGGCTTGAGCGACCCGCGAGAATACCTGTGATCCTGTCTCGAGATCAGGGTGCGCGGGGAAGAGGCTTGGGGTGCGGCATGGCAAAGGGGGTGTATCGGGACACTGTGGTTAAGAGTTTGCAGGTGCTGGGATGCTGTCAAGTACCGGTTCCCGATCGGGATCCGACGGAGGTCCGGAATATGCCTGAGGGATGAAGTGCGTATAAGCAAGACCAAGGGGTCGAGATGTAGAGGGAAGTATCGGAATCCAAACGGAATACCGAACCCGTATACTGGAAGGGAAGGGGCTTGGCTTCAGCTTGTGCACTGTGCCCTTCTCAACGCCTAGTGCCCCGATTTCGGAGAGAGACTCGGAAGAGGATGGAAGTCCGAGAGGAAGAGTATAGGGCAGACTAAGTCGATATTCAAACTGAAGTCTAACTACCGACATGGCTTGTATTTATACGAGAGTAAAGTATTAGTGGGGATATAAGGTAAGTGCCGGAGCTTCGGAACAAGTCAATATGAGTCAAGTGAAGTCAAGCTGACTCGGATATCATCGGGTCTCCGATGGCTCCGTGATGGAGAAGCATAAAGCGTAACCTAGGAGTCAGAGGGAATCATATGTAGTACGAACCAATAGAACAAGGGTGAATACAGAAAGGCAGTGTCGGATATAATCGGGATCAGAGATCTTCGGAATCCGATGGCATCCGAAAAGGATGTGAAGTCACAGCACATGACAGTATCCCCCTCTTAGCGCCGAACCCTAAAGGCGCTTTAATGCTGAAGGGAAGATTCGATCCGAGGTTGCCGATCCGTCAGCAATCGAGGTCAGCTATATAGCTGGTCACGTGATGTGAAAGTGAAAATTTTCACTCTCATCCACACACCACCACCATCACCCCGTGCCACTCACATCTCCGCCATGCCCCAACTCCCCAACGAATCCGAAGCCGAGTACCTCGACCGGCTTTGTGCGATGAGCGAAGACGCCGTGGAAGACGACCTCAACAACGATGATACTGAGGCTCGTCACAAGGAGAGGAAACAGTGTAAGGATGAGAAGAAGGAGGCCGAAAAGGAAAGCAAAGGAGGAGGCCACTCGGAAAGCCGAGGAGGAGCAGAAGAAAAGGGAGGAGGCCGAACGGAAAGCCGCGAGGGAGCGGAAAGCAGAGGAGAAGAGGAAGAAAGCAGAGAGAGAAAGCCGCAAAAGCACCCAGATTGGAGGCATCGGGGTCCAGCGGGAAAGGTTCGCAGGCGTCGGGATCCGGAGGGAAGGCCAAGGGCAAAGGGAATTGACGCGGAAAGCGTCGGAAATCGACGAGGATGACGCCTGGCCGAGAAGAAAGTGAAGCGGGGACCGGGTAAGGTCGGTAATCCGTCGGTGCCGATAATGCTGACTTCCTTGCAGGTGCCAACGATGTGCAAAACTCGACATCACCTGCGCCGAACCGGACCCGTCGGCGCGCCGTACGCACACCTGTGAGGCGTGTCGCAAGTCCAAAAGTCCGCTGTGTCCGGGAGTCCGCGAATTCCGACAGACAGAGCGTGTATGGAGCCATCCAGGAGCTTACTGATCTCATCGATGGAAATTTTGAGGACAACTACAACTCACAGCGTGAGAGAAAGGGGTCCCTCCACGACCTCATTCAGTTCAAGGCCGCTCGGCTCTGTCTGGAGTTCGGAGATGCCGGAAAGGCCGAAGTGACCCGAATCCTCGATGCCCGAAAGAGAAGGAGAGCGGAATGGGCAGCAGCGGACAAGGGTGAAGGGAGTTCAAAGGAGAAGTGAGTCGGGGACCGAGGGAGACCGGGGCCGATGGGGCCCGAAAAATACTTGTACATAATTTCTTGGTGTAATTTGCATAGTCGAGAGGAATCGGGGGCCGAATCGGGCTGAAATGTATAATGTTTTTCTTGGTTTATAGTTGAGTGAAAGGAAAATAAAATGATTTTAAGGAAAACACTCAGATAGACCTTCATTGCGTAAAACCCTTGTGAGCCAACCTGCTCAGGGCCGATGGGGCCCGAAGCTAGGGACCAGGATGGTCTGGGTATTTGGCGTGATATTCTTCCACTAGCTCGGTAGCGTGCTCAAGCTCCTCAGCTTTGAGCCACTGAGTCTCGTCCGGAGTTCCGGCATAGCTGTCCCAGCGAACCAAGTACAAGAGTGGAGGCCGGTGGCGCCAAGTGAGTTTGTTATCGAGGATTTCTGCAATCTTGTATTCCAACTTGCCCTCAACCTCGATCGGAGGCGGCGGAGGTTGGATGCGTCCCAGGATGGTGTTTGGATGTCCGAGCTTGAGTTGGGAAATGTGAAAGACAGGGTGAATTTGACGCATGTCTCGGGGAAGTTTAACGGTGAAGGAAGCGGGACCGGCTTGGCCGATAACTTCATAAGGACCGTAGAATTGCTCAGAGAACTTCTTCGTCGGCCGGGCCGATCGGAATCCCTTAGCATTGATGTAGACTTCGTCCCAATAGAGATTTTGGGGTCAACGACTCTTCGTTTATCTGCAGGACCTTGATAGTGCTTCTGAGCAGCAGCCATCTGGTCTCGGAGTTCCTGGTGAAGAGAGTCGAGGTCCGTGACGAAATCTCGGGCCCGAGCAGAGGTGAGATCCTGCTCGGGATGGACGGCGACCGAAGGGTGATAGCCTTTGTTGGCGAAGAAGGGAGTAACGCCCGTAGTGTTGTTCGGGGTGTTGTTGTAAGCAAATTCTCCGAGGGGAAGGAGCGGACACCAGTTGTCCTGCATGTAGTTGCAGTACATCCGGATGTATTGTTCCAGAGTCTGGTTGACACGCTCGGTCTGTCTGTCGGCAGAAGGATGGTAGCTGGCGGTGAAGTGGAAACACATATCAAGCACTTCAGCCAAGGATCGGGAGAAATGGTTAACAAACTCGGAGCCCTGATCGGAAGTGACATGACTCAGAACTCCGTGCTTGGAGAAGACGTGAAGGATGAATAAATGAGCCAACTCAGACACCGTGAGTTTTCCGTGACAGGTAATAAAGAGTCCCATCTTGGAAAGGTGGTCGACAATAACAAGGATGCTGGTACAGCCTTCGGAGAGTGGTAACTGCTCAATGAAGTCCATGGAAATGGAATGCCAGGGCCAATCGGGGACCGGGATTTGCCGAAGGAAGCCATATGGCTTATGGTGGATGAATTTGCCATGTTTGCACGTAACACAAGCTCGGACGTAATCCTTGACAAAGGTTCGGAGTCCGGGCCATACGTATTCTTGTCACACCATGGCAAGTGTCTTGTTCTGTCCCCAATGACCAGTGAGTTTGTGATCATGTTTGTCGAGTAACACTCTAAGTCGGAGTTCGTCGGACTCCGGAACGTAGATGCACCCATCTTGAATGAGAAGGCCGTTGCGAGTAACCCACCGGGGTTGGAGGTATTGTTAAGGTGTCGGGGAAGCGACAGGATCTGCGGGTAATGCAGCTTGGATATCTGCGTGGAGTTGATTAACGTCCATAACATGTGCCGCTCGGAGTACCGGCTCGTATAAGTACGTAGCTCGGAGTGACGCGTTAAGTTGATCTTGAGTGAAGACGATACAAAAATTATGCGGATTTGCACTGGCGTAGCCACTATCCCCCTCTTTAGGGTAGACGTCCCATTGTCTAGTGAGAGCATCGGGCTTGCCACCGAGCCGTCCCGGCTGGAACCGAAGGACGAAGTTGAAGGCGGAAAGAAGCTCGGACCACCGAGCTTGCCGGCGAGTCAAGAGCTTGGTCGTAGCAAAATATTCCAAATTTTTGTGATTTGTGACCACGTCAATCGTGGGGACCGCACCCTCGAGGTACCGACACCAGACACGGAACACTTCAAAGATAGCAAGCAGTTCCTTGTCGTGGGTGTCGTAGTTCAACTTGGCGGCCGAGAGGGTCCGAGAGTGGAAGGTCATCGGACGAATTTCTCCGTCAGGCAAAACAATTGAGAGGATGGCCGCAATGGCGTAGTCGGAGGTGTCGGATTCCAGAACTAACTGGGCGCCTGGGATCCAATGGGTCAGAATCGGAGCCGAAGTAAAAGCAAGTTTAAGTGTATCAAACACTTTTTGGCACTCTGGGGACCATACCCAACATTCGGATTTCCGAGTAAGCCGCGTGAGCGGCACCACAATGTCACTGGGGACAATGTACAATATAACTGGCCCGGATATTGCCCGGATATTACCCGGATATTAAGAATATCCGGGCAATATCCAGACAATATACGGACCCCGGATATAGCTCGGATATTAAGAATATCCGGGCAATATCCGGGTATATCCGGGCTATATCCGGGGTCCGGATATTTATAATATCTAGGCAATATCCGGTGTGGAGGGGTCGTATGGCCGACGTGTGGAAATCCAGCCACACCTTGGTTTCGACTTTACTGTACCATACCCCTATTTTACATTACCACATTTGTTTGTACTGTAAATAATGCCAGATCACCACGTTTTGACCACAAACCACGACGTGAGCGACCAGTGTAGGGCTCTCGCCCAGAGGTACCAACCAAGGGACCTCGACCCCTCCTCTTGAAAAGTCGCCAGTGGGCAAGTATCGCCACCCAAACCCTTTAAACACGCTTTACGACGCTGCCATCTTTACACGGCATTTTGTCCACATTCTTACTCTGATTTTCCGCCACTTTCGCACTCTACGGCCCGGGACCGAATTCCATTATCACTCCCCATCGTTCGCTCGAGCCCTACCCGGATCACCGACCCAAAACAAGAACCTACCAGCCGGGACTTCTGCCCTTCTACACCGGGCTATATCCGGACCCCATATATAGTAAGTCACATTACTATATATGGGGTCCGGATATAGCCCGGATATTGTAGCCAAACAATCCTGAAAAGGAAATAAAACATCTTCCTAAGTTGGTAATTACTAGATTGCTTAGCAAGGAACAACTATCCCATGATCATGATTGGTTCAGGTAGATATTAATTGTAGCACATGTAATCTAGAGAGAACCATTGCAAAGGTCCTCTGGACCAGAGACTGGCTTTTCATATGTTGTAGAACACTGGGTGCATGGCTCATTGCAGGGAGCAAACACTTTTTTGTTAACAGCCAGTATCAGAAAGCTATAGACAACAACATTTTCATCCTGGAAACAAGGTGTCGGATCCTTGGTCAGATTGGGAACCATTTTTGTTTCCTTGATGTGCATGTGGACTGACATGACAATCTATCTCAAAGTTGTTTAAAAGAATCCTGGGCTGGAAAAAAACATACCTGAACAGATAAATCATGTAATGAAATATTCCAGGCAGCCAACAACATGGATATATGAGGGAACAAAGCATGAGCCAAAGGTGGCATTTGAGAGTCAAAGGCGACTTTGCGAATTGTACATCAAGTGCAGACCATATGCATTTGATGCATGTGAAGATGATATGTGTCAGTAATTGGCCCCAGTGTAAGCAAATGTCCAGCTCTGATGGGGCAGAAAACATCTCCGCAACAGGGCCAGCACTGAAGGTGAAGGAAACCCCAGGTCTGCCTCGAATGCCATGTAACCCAACAAAGACCTAGCAATACTCCACCCATCCTAGTGTCATGAATCGCCCGGGTTCTACTTTTTCGCACGACACATCTGTATGGATACAGACACGTCTTAGCGCCACGGGACTCTCATGACGCCACCACGTGGCCTTCTCACAGTTGAAACCCGGCCTCGGTGCAGACTCGGGGAGTCTGCGCCACGGGATATAGAAGACGTTAGGGACTAGGAACCTGTACCGACGGATTCTAGTCCCCGGACGCACCAAGGGCTGACACAGAAGCATACACGAAGTACAGGAGTGGTTGCAAACCCGATTTGGGTTTGAACCACTGGATACGATGACACTTAGGACTAGGAAACCTGAACATCAGGTCTCCTAGGTACACTGACACCACGGAAACCAACACAGAGGAGTCCAGAAGTATCAGCATTAACGCTCCTTAATGTTACGGTACAGGAACTGACCGCGACTGACCGCGATCACTTTAATTTATTAGAAGCCTATATAAGCACAGTAGAATCTCCATGTACAGTAGATTCTACCTCGTCTAATCTCAGGCTTCTACCTTGGCTTGACATAGGCATTGTCTCCACTCTGCCCTGCTTCCTCCACATCGTACTATGGGTCTGGTACGTGCCTTGCAGGTCTTTGAGCTCTGTCGCAAGTGCAGTGGGCGTTGCGAATTGCGAGCCAGGCAGGGGGATCGGGGTATGGGGAGGTGACAGTTTGTGGAGACACGACTACTCATCGTCATTCTTGGGAACCACCCGGCGGCGCCGTCGCGGCTTTCTCCATCGCCTTCCAAATCGGATTCTGGCTCGGCGGCAGCGTCCCCGTGCGCTCGAGCCGGTTGAACAGCACAAACAGTTTCTCCATCTCGCGCTCCTTCTCCTCCGGCATCATCTCCGGCTCCGGCACGCGCGCCTCCTGCACTGTGCCTGCGACCGGGTTGATATTGTCTGCCACCGCAGCAGACAGCGACGCCGAGGAGGTGGGAGTGGCGGGCAGCGGGGGCGCGTTTATGATGCCCTTGTTGAAGAGGAAGCCCGTGACATTGCTGTAAGCGTCGACAGCGTCGTCGCGTCCGAGTTGCACATGGTGAATACCATCTCTTGACCGAGTCCTTCAGGTGTGCGTGGTACACGCTGCTGAGCAGGCGCGGACACCGGCTCAGCATGTTGGGGCACGACTCAAGGGAGCCGGCTGTAGCGCTGCGGTCGAGGTCCGCGGGGATGAGCCAGTCGCGCGTGCACATGCGAGACACCTCATCGGCGAGGTAGAGGCGTGTGATGAGGACGAGGAGCGGGGAGAGCTCATTGTCGAGGGAGTGGTCGGCAGAGCTGGGGCCGGCCTCAGCTTTGACGAGGTCGCGCATGGAGGGGTCGTCCGGGTCGGTGGCGTCGGGGAAGTAGTGCGAGAATGCGACCTTGAGGAGGGTGTGTGCGCACAAGAGGGTGTCGCGGTCGCCCGGGGGCTTGTGTGATGCGCTGGAGAGACCGTGAGATGGGTCGGAGGGAGGGATGCGCTCGGGGGGAAAAGATGCGAGAGCGGCGGCGGAGTTGGGGCCGGGGGCATAGACGACGGGGCTGTGGGCGTGGGCGCGAGTGAGGGCGCAGGCCAGCGAGGGTGCGAGCGATGGCGCGGACGTGTGGGTTTAGAGCGCGGACGTGTGGGTTTAGAGCGCGGGGGGCCGGACGACGGGACTGTGGGCGCGCACACGAGTGAGGGCACGGGCGAGGGGACATGGTGTGGGCGCCAGTGACGGTGTGAGCGATGCCGCAGACGTGTGGGGGTTTAGAGCGCGGTGGCGCGGACGACGGGGACACAGCGTGGGTGCGAGCTAGGGCGCAGGCGAGGGGACACGACGTGGGCGCGAGTGAGGGCTAGATAGCATAGCGTAACATCAGTATCATACAAAGGAAAGGAGAAGGAGAGAAATCACTCACCGATCTCAAGGAACCCGAGGAGCAAGAACGACGCAGACGCTGGTCCGGGAATCATTAAGTAGTGTAACGAGCTCACAACCTGGAACGGCAGGACGAGGAGGACGGGGGAGCGAGCGCAAGGCGGTTACAAGGGGATGGTAGGGGTGTGTCGTTGAGGAAGTTGGCCGTCCCAAAAGGATCACCTGGGGGAAACTAAGTCAAAAAAGGAGAAAAAAAGGGAAGGAAAGGTGACGACACACCTTCACATCGCTCACGCAGCTGGTTTAGCATCGGACAAACGAAATGGGCTGTTGGAAGCAGGTGGTTATGAGGTGACCTGGCGGGTGGCTGTGCCTGGAAACATCTGTTCATTTCAAAGCCCAAGCGGACAAGGTAGTATCGACATACCCGCGCTGGACACATTTCCGCTGCACGTTCATGCGCACCTGCAGCCCTAGGATTTCCGTCAAGGGCCCAAACACATTAATCCACTCCTTCTTCAAGGGCATCATGCGGTGTGGGGGTATTGCTATCCGCCGGGTTTCCAACTTGAGGATAGTTTTCCCCGTGTCTGCGGGGAGTGGTGCAAACACAGGAGCGGAGGATAGCGGAATGGCAGAGGGTTCGGTGTCTATCATAAGCTCGTCGTCGTCATCTGCAGGTGCGGGGAGAGGTTGGGCAGAGGTCGAGGCAGTTCTACCCCGTGTGATGAGGGAAAGGGCGGCCTTCTACTATCCACGGGGACACGAGCACTACAGCACCCGTCCCATCCTACGCCCTCTGGCGCGCTTCTGCACATCTCTCCACTTTCAATAGGAGCATGAAACCCGACCCTCGCTGCGTTCACCCCAGCATCTCCCTCTCGACCCGCGCACTCGTCTCCACCTTCGCACACGCGTATTTCGGAGGCCGACCTGCGCCTTCCTCTCCTTTCAGCACCAGCGCCGCCAGCACGGCGTCCAAACACGAAACGAAAAGAAGAAAAAACTCCACTCCAAAATGAAGAAGAAAAATTTGGGAAAAAAGTCAACACAGAAGGACTCAGATCCGGGTTCGCTTTCGGGAACAGCGTGGCGAAGGAGCATTTTTTGCCGGAAGGGCAACGCGCGCGGCCGGGAGCAGGGCAGAGATGGAGGGTGGGAAGAACCTCTGCGTGTGCGTGCTCCGTGGGCAACACAGAGAGCCCCGGGCGCGGCGTAATTTGTCCCTCGTCAACAGTGATTGCCGAGCGCATTGGTTTGATTCGTGCGGAAGGCTTCGATAAGGGCGCAGTTCTCTACCTCCCGGGCGCGCGAGGTACATGAAGAAGAGCATGCCGTCAAGCTCACTATATTCTTCTCTCGCTACCTTGAGAAAGATAAAAGATCAGTTAAAGAAATGCTACATGATTACACCTGGAATACATACCAGTAAATCCATTGGATTCACTTCAAACGCGATCCTTGCGAAGGGCAGAGGCTTGAGTGGAAGGTTCCTTGCGTCCAGTTCACGCGGAGACCTGCCCGCCACGACTCCAGGGTCCAGGGTCATTGTCCACTCAGGCACTCGGCGAACGAAAGGCGGGAAGAAAGGTGTGTGTGGCACTTTCCTTTTTGGGAAAAGCCACGCATAAGTACATACGTACGTATACAATGTCCACTCCTCTTCCTCAGGAAGCCTGCGGAGCTTGTGCTACGGACCGTGAATAATGCCAGGACTGAGGTGTCGTGCGGGCCGCTGTGGGATGGGCATGTGTGGTGTGCATCAGTACGTGTTTGACATACACCGCCTGGAACGACAGAAAAAAATCAGACCACCCGATCGAGCTGCTTTTGACGCGTCGAAAGCACACAGACATCCGTGAATTCACAACGCGTGTTTGTCACAGGTGTGACCTCATGCGAGAATCCAGCCGAAAATATTGAAAGCCTTCTGTTCCTGCTGCTCCTGGCGCTTTCGGTCGGATCGTCCATTGGCAGCAGTATCCGATCATGGTTCTTCGCCTTTGTGCTTTATTTAACTCAGGTGTATAGTTGCTTGGTCAACAGGTAGTACCCTTGGCCCAATTATAGGCGGGAGTCTTGCACGACCAGCGTACGCTTTCGATGCGAGATAAGTGTACAAAATGCGGGTCTGTTGACTCGATGGTCTCTTCCTGACGGAGTCATACCTGAATGGATGACACAGAAATATGAGGTCTGGTTTCGTTTGCCACTCGAGATTTTCGAGAAGCAGCTAGCAAATCCCAACTTCAAGGACGAAATTGATTGGGCTCCAAAGCGGATATTTAAGAATGGGAAGCGACAACTTACGGATTTATTCTCCGGCAACTGGGCATGGAAGCAAACGGTGAGTGTTTGAATCCGGGACAAATGAAGCTGTTTTTATTTCAGGATGAAATTGGGAAGGACCCGAGCACTCACGGCGCCATGTTTGTTCCAAGTATTTTCGGGAGTGACAAGACGACTGTCTCTGTCGGGACCGGCAACACAGAATTCTACGGAATTTCTACCCATTATACGGCGGTCTAGGGAATCTGTTCAATTCGACCTGACACCCATCGTGATGGGCTCTCCATTTGCGCCTTTCTCTCCATTCCCAAAAGTGAGCATCTCAACCACTCATTGTTTTTCTAGTCTAATTCGTTGTAGCAACTCGCGAGTATACTGCCAGTACCGCATTTCGCAAGTTCCGGCGCCAATTATTCCATGCTTCGCTTGCTCGTATACTCGACCCGCTAAAGCCACACATGACCGTCCCACGCATAACTCGCTGCGCAGATGGCCATTTTTGGCGTGTGATATACGGGATTGGGCCATACATTGCAGATTATCCCGAACAAGCGCTTCTCACGAACATTGTGCCGGGATGGTGTCCGCAGTAGTTACTCGTCGATAAAATAAGCCTCCTCTTATTGATTTTCGGCCAGTTGCCTATCCCCCCGCAGACAATCTTGACCGCCAGTGTACACGACGGTCGCACGAACATACTGACACTCTACTCGAAGCCTGTACATTGAAGGAACTGTGGGACGACTTCGGTATTGTTGGAGATTTGATTGTGAGTGAACTAACATTCCAATTTTCACCACCCTCAATTGTTCTAGCCGTTCACCACATGAGGGCCGATATTCACGAATTAATTACGATGGATTTACTTCATCAAGTCATCAAGGGCACGTTCAAGGACCACGTCGTCGAATGGGTGCAGGAATACATTGAAGAAACACATGAATCCGCAGAGGCTGCGCGTATCTTGGCCGATATTGACCGCCGGTATTTCTGCTTTTTATCTTCTCTTATTCTCATGAGCTTACTCGAAACCCCCAGTATCGCTGTCACGACTCCGTTCCCGGGCCTTCGCCATTTCCACACTGGTCGAGGGTATAAGCAATGGACAGGGAACGACTCCAAAACAAAGGGCTCATGAACGTTATTCCCGTATTGTGCATCCTCGTGACACTTGTATTAACTCGATTTAGGTGTATCTTCCTGCCATGTTCCAAGTACAGTGGTCAAGGCCGGTATAATCGAGTTCTGCTATCTCGTCCGTCGCTCCGTGATCGACGAGGACACCCTTGTCGCCATTGAAGCTGTGATTGTGCAGTTTGATGATCATCGCGGGATCTTCCGTGCTACCTCTCGTCCCGACGGATTTTCGCTTCCTCGCCAACACTCTATCACACATTACCCTTCCCTCATCCGAAATTTCGGTGCGCCAAATGGACTCTGCTCATCTATTACCGAATCCAAGCACATCAAAGCGGCACAAATCACTACAAGCCTCTGGGTCAATCTTGCTGATCAACCAACGGCTGGACAAGATCGCTACTGCTCCGCGTTGATTTTGCATCTCGGGGAATGCTGGATGCGCAATCTTTCCATTCCCACCTCCTCCTCCTCGAGCCACTGACTCCCCTCTGACCCCAACGACGAGAATGTCGATGCCGGAGCAATCGAGGGAGCAACATGCATAGGTGAGGTCAAATTGGCTAAAACCTATGGTAAGCTTGTGACCTCGCTATTCAATTTAATGTCTGATACCTCTTCCAGTGCGCAAAGTCCCTCGGGATGTCCATCAGCTGGCCGAATATGTTGAACAGCCGCGGCTCTGCGAGCTCATTAGACGCTTCTTATTCGACCAGTTGAACCCCGACTTGACCCCGACCGCTCCAATCTCCGGAGCCAATGTCCTGAGTTCACGACCGAGCGTGTTTTTATTTTCAACTCTGCCAGTGCTGTTTTTTTACACTCCTAGCGATGTCAGCGGGGTGGGTGGAATGCGCCATGAACGTATCCGAGCAACAAAGTCGTGGTATCATGGCCCACCTAGCTACAACTGTGTCTTCCTCGAGCACGGCCCAGATGCGGCTGCCTTCCGCGGCCTACATGCTGCCCATACAAGGGAAGACCCTATCCGCCCTACTCCCCATTCTACCTCTCCTACAAGCCGTTCCGGTACATATAAACTCGGTGCGCCGCAGTATAAACGAAACGGTGCTCAAAGTCTCGCTGGAATCCACTCGGAGCCACCGAACCCCACCACACATTTGGCCCCAGCCACCGCAGGTCATCCGCAAACGCAGTACTCCCGCTGGTCCCCCAGAATCGCCGCTACTTGTACGAAAAAGACCAAGATTAGACCATGAGTGTATCGAGACGAACGGAGAGTATCTCAGTGGCAGTCCTCAACGCGCCAGCCGGCGACCTAGTTTCCCCAATAATGGCCTATACTTCTCCCTGTCCGGCCGTTCACCCGTCCCCAGAGCGGCCCATCGCACAACTCCGTCCCTTCCAAAACCTACCGCTCCTCGACACCCTCTCGGCGATCTACCCGTTCCTGAGAATTTTCAATCCAAGGATGTTCCGTATATTAGATATCCCATGAACGAGGCAACAGACATTGTCTCGCCTCCCGCTAATCGAACTCCTGTGATACCATCCACCCCCACCCGTTCAATCCATCAGCTCAATGCCAGCATGCCAAAGACCCCACCTCCTCTGTCTTCCACTAGCAGAGTTGCATCCGCCTCGCCCCCTTCCGCGATGATGGTCTATCCTACCCACCTTGCTGACGGTCCCGCCGTGCCCTCAGCCGCCGATGATCAATTGACGACACCTCTCGATACATCGATCGATCTTCTTCCACCCCCCCCCAACGCTCTGACACCCCCACGCCCGTAGCCCCAAAAGTCGTGGTTCAGCAGTCATTGGCACCGGTTTCTATGAAAGTTACGATGGTCAGAGGGCGTTGATCTCCTTTCGTGAGTCTCCCATACTTAGATGATATCGACAGAATCACGAAATGTTCAAGGAAAAAACGCGTTCAAGGCTTGTACAGCTAAGGTCCTATTGCGTATTTCCGCCGACGTTCTGGTATCCACTTGAGCGGGAAATCGAGTATCGAAGGACGCGCAAAGACACGACTCCGCGTGTGTTCCCCTTTTATAGCTTTACGTGCCTTTGCGTATACGTGTCGCAGGTCGACCGGCACATCTTTCAAGTCGTGTTTGGGATTCTGAAACATTGTATGCGCAAGTGAGAGGGACACCGTGCTCTTCTCACATTCGCCTGGGCCACGAGTCTGTCCATCGCATTGCTGGCCCATTTCAGATTCATGGCAGGCTGCGGGAAGTCCTCACACGCGATCTTGATGTACCCGTTCTTCCACTCCTCGAGGCCACTGATTCCACCGTCCTTCGGCGGGTTGGGCACCCACCGCGGGCCAGCAAGGATTTTTATTCAATGGATCGCATCCTTGTTTTGCAACGGCAAATCATCGACCCGCGGCAACGATGGCGCGCTTGGCAGTGACGGGATGCTCCTCTCCGGGGTTTCCGGTATGCTGTTTGTCGCGTGTAAGTCGCAAGTGAGAAACGAAGGGAAACAAGTTACCAACGAGTTCGGCATTTCGTGCTCTATCAAACGAAGATAGTATAAGACCTGTCGGTTGCTGTCGAAGCATGAGATGACCACTTCGTCTTGCGGCCGTGAGTCGACGATCGGAGTTGCCTGTGGGTGAAGCAATTAGCCGTGTGCACAAAATAAAGAGAGGGCCGGACGTACAGGCACAGCTTCCTATTCCCTTTGGTGACGACCCATTTCGATTTTCGTGACCGGGATTTTTTATACAAGAAAAAGGAGCACACCAATAAGCACCACACCTGTGACCGCCCCAATTACAGCCCCCACAATTGTTCGAATATGTTTTTTTGAGCAACTCGACACGGCTGTGGAGCCCTGCACGGTCGATCCCTTCGGTGAAGTGTCGACGGAACTGTTGTATAAAATGAAGTTGACGCCGAAAACGTGTGAAGGAGCGACCTCGGTTACGTTGAAAACGAGTGTATGCGTGCCCGCCGTTAGGTCGGCACGGAAAAATTCGGTCAGGGTTGCACGAAGCTCGACCCCGGAGGCAGAGACACGGCTGTTGAAACACCATCGATGATGTAGGTGGCCGTGGAGTTAACAATGTTTGTGTTGTTCTGGACGACACCATAGACCGCGACAGAATTTCCTGGTATCCTATCAGCCAAGATGAGAGGGAAAAGGGTGGATCGCCTGCACCATTGAAATGGAAAGTGAATGTGTCGCCAACAGTGCGGGTTCAATGAGTTGTATTTTTATAGAGGGCGGATGGTTGGCTGAGGACGAATGGCGTAGGAGGTTCGGTGCTCCACTACCCAGAAAATTCGGGAATTTCTGTGTCGTCGACAATGACTGTCCAATTCCTGTTGATTTTGGGGTTTGTCTTGAGGCCTGTGCTGCGTCAGTACACAGAACATGATTTTTCGCATAAAAAACGCACCACGCAATCTGACTATAAGACATTTAGGGTCTTGACAACTTTTGTCTGCGGCGCGGCATCTGTGAAGTCTAAATTGAAGCCAGATGAATTGTCCATAGTAAAGTCTAAGGCTCCAGTGGAGTTGGAGTAATCCGGCGCAAAATCTACAGGTATTGACTCTGAGTTGTCAGGGCTGAATCGAAAGTGACCAGCATACCTTGAACACCCATCTCTGCAGAGGAAACATCTAGCATGGAATCATCTTGCGGTGAAGCAATTAGATCTGATTCGTGGTTGGTCCGTGGATGCCAGTCTATTAGCCACAAAAAAAATCATAATGGACCCACTGGCACACCCCGTAGCATGAGGTGTTAGTGAATTAAAAGATTCTGGGATCTGCCAGATCAACTCGGAGAGCTCGGAGGCCGTTCGCCGAATTGGAGGTGAATCTTTTATTTGGTTTATCTGGCCTGACCTCACGTCGGACGCCGATGTGAAGTCTTGTTCAGGATAAGCCGCACTTACGGCAGTTTCACAGAGAGTGCATCGACGGTCTCCAAGAGAAGCTGCCAAAAACTGGGCCTGTGACTTGTGTCGTACCGCAGAACGGCGTCGAGCTTGATTGTAACTACATCTTGTGCTTTTGAAAATTCGGCTAAGTAAACCTGGGAGTGGCTGTACACCGATTCCAACTGCTTGGTCAGCAAGGGTCTTCGCTCTTGTTTCCGATGAAGAAAAGTAAAAATACCAGATGGTTTGAGTGGTGGCGGAGATCCCACCGCACACGCGCAGACGAGTACTGGCAGGGAGTTTAGTTGTATTAGTTGGGGCGAGAAAAAAAAACGGATTACAGCTATTTGCAGAACTTAAGGCGCCGATCAAAAGTTTGTTTTAACATCAAAAAAATGCACACCTCGGTATTTGGCTCCTATCTTCGTAAATTCTTTTCCGTTTCTGTTGAAACTTGACGCGTTCGAATGGGGCATTTGAGGCGCACCGGCCGATATATAAATTGCACAGATTCGATAAGTTTGAAATTCCAAGGTTTCCGGCGGTGAACTGAAGATTGGTGTGAATTGGGACGCGTTCGACGTGTCCCAGAGTGTCCAAATTGTGTATTCAGGAGACCGGAAGGCTTTAGAAGTGTCCGAAGCCTTTGGGACGCAAGGCGGACGTTACGACCAGGAAGGAAGCAAGATGCAGCGCGCTTGACCTAACAATACGCACTTACATACGGCCTACTGTGGTCGGCCTCTGGTCGTACCTCAGTCACGTAGTTGACATAGGTAGTGTTCACAATCGTAACATCGTAACAAATAATGATCCGGGCTCGGAACGTCCGCCTTACATTGCAAAGGCTTCGGAGACCTTCTAAAGGCTTCCAAACGTTCACATACACCGTTTGGGCTCTCTGGGACACGCAAAATCCCTTGCAGACAATTTAAATTTTGTATTGTCTCCGTTTCGAACACAAAGTCTAGTGGCCTTAGATCCAGCTGTGCGTCCTGATTCTCATTGTTCACATGGACCTCACCGACGACTAATCAGAATTCGGCTCATAACGGATGGATTAATTTAACAGTTCAATTTACTACCATGCAACAGGTCTTCACAGCTGTGTTTCTTTGTTTGGATTCTAACACACTTTCACAGAATCCTGGAACTCTCTGGCAGTGTTTCCGATACCACCACCACTTCGGACGCCTCGTCGAAACAGGCGCAGGTCGTCCACGATTCCCAGATCTCGGCATCCCTCTCTGCTTCGCACCTTGCTGAAACCCTCCCTCAATTAACCACCACAACTCAAAACTCGTTAAAAAAATTCAACACATCCGCAATTCAACTTACTCAAAATCTCTCACTGGCACAAAACGATCTATTCAAATTAATAAGATTCATGGAGGTCGCTTTGCCCAGTAATTCTCTTCTTTTACACGCGCATGGGACCATTCCTATTGAGTGTCCTAAGTTGACCTCTCGGTATGAGGACTCTCCTTCAAGACTCGGGTCCAAATCTAAATACCACAGCAATTAATTTGGTGAGAAATTCTTGAACTCAAACGACTCACGTTTGCGGCTGACTCGTTCCTCAGGCTCTCGACGAGGTCCTTGATTTTTTTGTTGATGCTGATATCGACGTAATGTACGTGCGCTTGGTGATGCTTAATCTTCAGACGCAGCGGCAGTATAAGATCCTCGTCGTTCACAGTGACTTGCAGAGTTCCATGGCACGGGAAGCGGTCCATCTTCATCCGTGCACGGCGCTTGTGGATATTGTCGTGGAGGTCTGGTTTCTTGACCTCGCCTTCGTTCTGTGCGCAGTAATATGTGTAGGTTTTCACCGAGTCTGAGGCCGCGCTAGTCTTGAACTTTTTATAACTACGGTACGTCAGCTCACAAACTGTTTCCTTGACTTGGAAATTTTTTCTTACACGAAGCGGTACCCAGACTCGTTCCAGATCAATTGCGCTACAGCGTCAGCAACATCCTTGGCGGACTGTTGCCCAGCAAACGCCGCTGCAGCGCTTTCCCCCGCTATCGCGACAAAGCATTCAAGCTCGAAGTTTTTGTTCTTGTGGGTGGCAACAAGGGACACACATTCACCCCATTCAAGTGTAGCATATCCTTCAAGCGGCTGTGCTGTAGGTCCGCGCCGCTTCTTCTCTGTGGGCGGTGGCGCGAGGCTGTTTTCCCGCTTTGCGTCGCGTTCTTGCGCCAGCTTTTCAGCACAACTAAAACAGTGTTTGGTGGGAGCCAAATTCTTTTTCTGTGGGAATGTCGACTGAGGACCCATATAGTCGCAACGGGAGCATTTAACGGTGGTATCTAGCGTCAAATTTCGGTCATTCGAATCCGAGGTGGCCAAAAGCGGCGGGTGGCATACCCGATATGTCCATTGTATCAAGATCAAAGGGCGGGTTTGGCGGGTCGCGGGGGTGAGGAATGTTCTCAGGGTCCAGGGGCTTGTGTGCATTAGCTGAGAAGTCTAGCAGAGAGTAGAGACGCGCTTGGGACACGAGAAATAATATTTGTGGCTGTATTTACACAAAATACACGTGAGCGTAAGGCGCACGTGGTCTGCATTTGGGAGGAGACTTGTACTAGTAACTGACGACAATCACAGGCCGTTTTGAGGAATCCCCGTACGCAGCGCGCCTCCCGTGCCCGGAGCGCAGGTGTAAGCTGTCATTTGTCTGATCTAATCTCGCGACTGAATTAGGGTCTATCACAGTAGCGGATTTCGCTGGATTTCGACCTTGATTTCGAGTTGATTTCGCGCTGGATTTCGACGCCAATTTTGCGTGACTTGATGTGACCACCGACAGCGCTGACACTTCGGATCTCTCGGATTTCAGATCTTCACCCGGCATCCTTGGCTCGGTGCCCGCCCACCTCCCCCGATCGCTTCCGCCACCGATCCCGCCGTTATAATTTGCAAACACCAAAAGCATTTCACACGAACCAATTATACAAGCTATGAACTCTGTTATATCCTGGCTATATCATACAGAGTGCGCCACATGATAAAGGCCCGAAAGGCAGATAAGAAAGCTCATCGGGGTGGCCAATGGGCGGGAGGCGACGGGCGCGAGCTGACACGATGATGAGCAGATGATTGAAACACTGATGGCTTTGATGAAAACGTTGGTTTTCGGCGTTCTCCGTGTCACACAGCAGCGAAATCAGAATCGAAATCAACGTCGAAATCAACGTCGAAATCCAGCGAAATCCGCTACTGTGATAGACCCTATTGTCACAGCCACCCAGTCCCGCGCTCCTCCCGACTCTCACTCGCGTCAACACGCAGCATCCGCAACGTCCCCAGCACTTTCGACGACGACGCGGACGACGACGACGAGCTCATCGCGCCGCAGCGCCTCCCCGGCATGACCCTCCAGCTATGGGGGAGTCTCCTCAAGGCGCGCGGCTACGCGGTCGATGACGCGCGCGGGACCGTCGGGCTCAGCCCCGCAAAGGCGCACGAGATCGAGTTTGAGAGGAGGTGCCCGTGCAACAAGAAGAGCACGCTCCAAGCGTCCTCTCTGGTGGGAGCTTCCGCCGCGCCAACTCAATGCAGATCGACGCGGGGCCAAGTCGGGGCTCGGGGCCATTTCCGCGCAGAGCCGACTTGAATACTGACGTCAACTCCAACTCTAATGTGAAAGTGGACGGACCCCAAAACGCTGCGGCAGGCCCCTCGAAACGCGCTGAAATATCCACGGTGCCTGTACCCCCACCCGACACTCCCAGCACCGTCTTCACTGGTCTGCGTTTCCTCCTCAGGGAGACCGACACCGCGACGGTGCGGGGCGCGATAGAGGAAGCGGGTGGGGCGGTCGACAGCCAAGCTGGTAAGGTGGACGCAGACTACATTGTCGTTCGGCTTGTTAGGTGCGCGTCTTAAATAATCTACTCTTTCATCTCCACTGATGACTTTTCTTTTACTTGCCACAGCTGCAGCGCCCTCTATGCCGCCGAAACCTCCACCTCCGCGCGCGTGCAGTACCGCACTCGAGTGCTGGCTCGAGCGGTGCATCCTCGTCGAGCGGCTATGTGCCCCCGACGAACATGCGGGCGTGCCGCTGCCTGTGCCTATGTCATGCCGCATCCGCACCTGTACACTCGCCTCCGTTCCAGCTGTATTCACTCGGCGCGCATCCACCATTCACCACACATGCGATGTGCACCCCCACCTGCATTTGATATGCCGGACGCAGGTGCAGTGCACCTGCCTCACTGCACCTGGGGCTGCTCCGGACGCCCCCACCGGTACATGCAGGCAGCCACATGCACCCACCATCACCCGCACGCACGTACACACCCCCCGCACGTACGCTCGCCGCAGCTGCGCCGAGTCGAGCCGCCCTCGTGCTGTGCACGCACGCACGCCCCGCTGCCACCGCCAGCTCGGAGGAAAGCAATGGGAATATGCCAGTGTGTGGGCTTGAATTTAGGTCGTCCTGCTCGAGCCCGCCCCGGGGACGGACCCGAACACTCCTCTGCAAGCTGACGAGCCAAACCTGCGCGTGCTCAAGGTGATCAGGAAGACCGAGGTTGAGGCACTCTGCGTGCAGCACAACCCTGTACGTCCCTCTCCCTCTCCCCCTCCCCAAATTAAATTAAATGCATTCGCCCCGCGCAGGTAATCATCGCCGAACGCCGCGCCTCCAAAGCCGGGGCCTGCGCGCAGATATTCTCGCACTCACACCCCTCTCGCGCATCAAAGTCCGTGTGAGCGCCGGCGTCTTCGAGGTGACGCTCGTGCGCGTGTACGAAGAGCGCCGCAGCGTCGAGGTGCTCTGGGACCACCCTGGGACGCGGCGGGCGAGATGCGCGAGCTCAAGTGGGGCGCGGTCATCCTCGGGCAGACTAGTCTCCCGACGATGCAGTGTGAGTCTTCTTTCTTTCCCTCTTCCTTGTCCTCCGCTGATACTGGCGCAGTGCCGGATTTCAACGCCAATCCCTTGAAGTCGGCGCCCAATGTGAACGTGTACGCTGCGGCGGGACCCAGCACCAGCACAAGTGCGCGTCCAATCGCACCTGATGCGCATGGCTACTGGGCTAACGCTGCACGGCAGAATATGATCACCATTCCCGCCGCGGGCTCGTCATCGCGTCTCTCAACAGCCTCGACCTCGACCCCAAATCCGCAGCACCAAGCGGCCTCGGAACCTCATCCCGAAGCCCAGGCTCAGGCCCAGCCCAAAGCAAGACCCAGCAGCACAACCCGTACAGCATCTTCAAGTACGAGTATTGGCCGCCGGGATACGCTTACCCCGGCGCTGCGGGTGCAGGTGCGGGTGGGAGCGTGTATTCTCCTCCTGCCGCGGGAACTCACGGTCAGAACGCGAGCTCGGCGGTGTATCCCTCCGCTGTGGGCACGGCAAACCCTACCAACCCAAGCGCTAGCACAAGCACAAGCATGAACACGGATACCGGCTCCGCCAACCACGCAGCTGGGCCCGCCCCTGCGACGCACTATGTGCCTATGAACCAGTATTACACGGGCCCGCAGCCGTGGTCATCCCAGTACTACCGGCCGACGCAGGCATACTATCCCCAGTACACGTCGCAAGGACAAAATGCCTCCAGGCATTCACCAGCCGCCCCTGCTCTGAATTCAAATCCGAATTCAACTCCCATTACTGTTTCGATTCCTACTCCTCCTACATCGAATTCTGCTGCTTCACAGCCTCCAGTCGCAATGCCAGCCGACGTCCACCGGGTGACGCCTGTCCCTGTGCAGCCCACACCTGCACCAAGTTCTGCCCCTCCTGCCTCGGATCCTCCTACTATCGCTTTTGTACCGGATCCAGTGTCTACTCCATCCCCTGCCCCTGACCTCCGCAATGCAAGTCGATGTCTCTCAGGTGACGCCTGTCTCCGTGCAGCCCGCGCCTGCACCAGGTCCTACCCCTCCCGCCTCAAATCTTACTATCGCTTCTGCACCGAACCCAGTGCCTGCTCCCCGGTTTCGATGCAGCCGAGCTCTGCAATGCAAGTTGACGTCCCGCCCTGGCCGCTTGATGATAGACCCAACCGTACAAGCACTCATTCGTAGAGCACAACACCCTTCGATATCTTATCCCTACGACATTCTGTTCCATTCTTCGTCTCTATTCGTCTATTATAGACTGCTCTTAACCTTACCTCATAACATATCTTACAACCGTGTAGTTTTAGAAATGCCTTGAATGAAACCTTTCTTATAACATCCCCTAACTTGCGAGTAAGGTTTTCTATGATCCTCATTCCCTCCTGCTCTACATGATAATACATGGTAATTTACCCTTTTCATTCCTTTTATAGCAGGTCTTGTAACAATTTCCACTCCAAGTAATTTACCTTTTCTTTCCTTATATAGCAGGTCTTGTTGCAGCCTCGTGGTATCAAATTTCCGCACCTGCGGAAATAACGCGGAAATGTTGAGGAAATGATGCGGAAATACATTGTTTCCGCCGAATTTCCGCGCCGCGGAAATGTTGCGGAAATGATGCGGAAATTACGTATTTCCGCGCCGCGGAAATACTGCGGAAATGATGATTTGCACCCAGTGTTATGTATTGTCTTTTGTAATTGATTCCCTTGAATGTCTCAATGGTATCTGATTGTTACAGAATGGGTTCATTCTTCTCACCTTGAAATATGTTTGATGCATGAGAAGCATTTCCCCCCTTTGGCAGAAAACCACAGGATCATGCCGCTGTCAAACAGACCTGACAAGTCCCCAAAATAAAGGCCGTTGTGGCAGGCCCTGTCAAGTGTGGGACAAAGACGTGGCAAGGACGTAGCAAGTGCCACTAGCTTGCCCTTATGACAGGTGCACCTTCTTTTGCCCCCTGTGTGAGAGGAATCCCTGCGAAGTGTTCAAATTCAATGGAGAGCCAGTGCAGTGGCAACCGACTGATGAGGAGGGGGAGCTCTGAGGGAACCATCACTATCAACCCAGCAGGCGAGGGACTCTACTGCTGTGCAGGCAGCGAGAATGCTGTACGCTGTCGCTACTTTTACGGAGTACGTGATACAGAGGCATTTGACGACTGTGAAAAAACCAGGAGGTTTCAAATTGACAAGGCTCAGAAATCTGTTGGCACAGTGGTCGCCCAGTATTGACACCACTTCGTAGAATAGGCACTTGATCCTGCAACTTCCGCATTTATTTGATTGATTTTTTCTCAGTGAAGCTGAAACTGACCAGAACTGAACATGTCGTGCAACCAGACAAAGGGTTAGCTTGAGGGCGACATCTCGGCCGGAGGACCAGAATGCAATTGTGAATATTTCGTGCTCAAGCTCAGATGGGAGCTCTGGCATCTTGAGTTGTGGCAGTGCGCTGGGTTGGCCGCTGCCGGCCTTGCGACAAAACTTGAATGCGCCGTAACCCGGCACAGACATGTTACCTCTACTCACCGGGCTCATGGCACGATAAGCCGGACTCTTGGAACTGGGCCCTGAATTCTACTTGCCCATATATTTTCAGGCGCGTCCAGCGAACTTTGAAAGCCTGCAGGCCGCTTCGAAAGCTTCCTCAAAGCCTGGTAAGTATGCTCATCACTGTGGAATGCATATAGAAAGTGTCCCTCAGGGTCTTGGCATCAAATTTCTTTCAGGAACGACTATAATTATCTGCTTTTAGCTAAACAGCCTTAAGTGCTACTTACAGGCTGTTACAGCAGGGACTTTGTTAACTGCCTGCTTTGTTCACACTGGCTCACCAGCTTTCTCCCAGGGCTAGAATGTTGCTTCCATAGTTATTTCTCTCGAGCTTAGGACCCTGCTTTTGCACTAGCGTCAACGTATTGCACTGCTCTCAACACATGTTGGTCATCCACTTGGGTCTGGGCCAGCCTAAACACCTCTGTCGACAGACACCATCAATTTCTACGTGTCCTCCTGCTGCCCCTTGCCATGCCTTGGATCCGTTGTTTGATGAGGAAACGTGCGCCGCCTTTCAATGCATCCTGGACTAGCATGTTTTTTCGAGCAGACCAGCCAGGAGCTACACAAGAGTATGATTTCCCAGCCTATTAATGACCAGTACTGACCTCACAACGTAGCACCTATTGGGAAAACGGCAATGCATCTTGTTACAATCGATTTCCAGTTGGATACACCGTGCGAGCCAAGGTCTGGGTGCCGGTCATAGTCCTCAATGCCCATAGCCTCGAGGATGTTCAGAAAGGGGGTCAACTTTGCTCGGGAGCATTGACCTCAGACTTCGAATCAAGGCTTTGGGCCATGATTTCATTGGCCGCGCTAGCAGAGAAGGTTCATTTCTATTTGGACGAGACATGTGCAGAACTTGGCGCTCTTGCCAGAGTTTGCTGCTCTAGGCACTCCGAATGGAACAAAATCTGTAATAGGCAATTAGGACAGGCCCTGGAGATGGATGGGAGAACATTTATGATCTGGCCAATCGGTCTGACATTGTAGTGGTCGGTGGGTACAGGGCAGACCATCTCATCCACTGGAGGTTATGTGATGGACAGTGGGGTGAGGTATTCACGGAACATATACAACTCAGAACTGATTTCTGATATTCGGTACAGTCTGCTGTCTCGACATCATGGTCTTGCCGTGGATAGTACAGATTTCTATTCTCTTTGGCCTGTGTTCGCTGACAAGATTTGCAGATGTACTGCAATTCCACCTTGGTTGATGCCTTCGGCAAGAAGGTGATCACCAACGCTCACCGAAATTCCGACCTCTTCTGGTGCTTGAGAGGAGGCGGAGGTGGGGTACATTTGGTGTTGTGACAGAAGTCATTCACAAAACTTGTCAGTACGATTCTAGAGTGTTGTTCGTGTCTCACGAATCACAAAAAGATCCCGCATATCATAACATCTTGGCAGCAACTCTCACCATCTCTGCTCCAAATTCAACAGAGCTGGCAAGTGTTCTGAACGTGTATCTGGATCTCCAGCCTTCCCTCGATGATGCTCAGTGGTGGCTGACTACCGCTGTTCAACAAACCTCTTTTGTACTTCAAGCTGCGGGTCTTCACTCCACCAGCAGTACACAAGTCGCTCATGAAGCCTTCCAGTCGGTGATTCTGGCTGCTCAGAAACCTGGGCATGTCATCTGTATTTGTTGTGCAGAAGTTCCCCAACTCCTTGCTGTACACGACACATTCTTCCCGCCTTCTTCGTCTGGTTCTCCAGCTGTCCTCGCTTTGCGTCTTATTCCTCGCCATGTATTCGAAAAACACAATCACAACGACATTACTGGCACAAGCAGCAACAGAACCTTTCGAGGTTATTTTCAACCTCGGTGAGTCTCCAGACTGGTTTCCTTGCATACTGTCTCACGTCCAAAATGTCGCTGGTGGCGCAGTTTCGAAAGTCTCACCCCCATGCTACATTGGTGAATCCAGGCTGGCACAAGGCCCTCCATCTCGTCATATTTGCCAGTGGATGGACTTCTTCGACTCCCCTTTCTACACGGGATACTTTGCGGCAGACCCTGACTGTGCAGACCTCACTGTTTGAGCCATTCAGCGAGGGACTGGACGTGTATCTCAATGAAGCTGATCGGTGTGCGTTCTATATGGCCTGCTATTAACTGTGGCTAAAATGGCTCAGCAGAAACGACCCAGATTGGCCTCTGAGCTTTTGGGGCGACAACTACGAACATCTTGTTACAACCATGCACTTTCTGGTCCTTTCCGGCCGCTTACGGCCCCGTTCCGGTTACAGCCAGCTTTACAGCCGTTACGTCCTATCCAACTTTCCATTGTGTCTGGCTAGTTCCGTCGACGCACAACCCTTGGGGTTTTCGCAATGAAGGTCTTCTGAGCATTCCCCAAATCAAACATATGACCTATGCAACTATGCTTCCCTCTTATTGTTCTTATTGTCTTTCGCTGTACTTATTGTCTTTAACATACTTCTTTCCGCATTAGAACTATCTCCGCATTTAGTATAAATACGTATTATGTTCTACTGTATCTTTAGTTGAAAATTAACGTGCTTTGCCTCTGCATTGCTCCGTGGTCTGACTTCTGCTTCCTTCGTCGTCAAGCCAAGTTAGTCGGTGTACCCGCTCACCTACGTGGTATCACTTCCGGCCCTATCCGTCCTTCCAGCCTTTCCGTCCTTCCGGCTTTTTCCGACACAGATATAACACATCTGCTGGAAATGAACGCAAGTTGTAAGCCATATAATGTACAGACTGAACGCACAAGCTGACTTGGTCAATGAGCGATCCTTTGGGAGTCTTCGGATGCCCCAAATGTGTCGGTTCGGAGGTCTTTGGTTCTTGAAGGGTCCCGGGAATATGAATGTGTATGTTCAATGTAGGAGTAGTTATGGGGTGGTTGTGCAAATAAATATCTGGTCTTATTATCGCATGAGGCACAGTTGGAGCTGATCATTGATTTTCACTCTTGGTCTCTTACTACCTTGTCCAGTCTCTTACACAGACGTCCCACTCGCAACCTTGTTCTAAATACATGCCTTTGCCTCCTACAAAACACCAACACATCGAAAACATGTTGATAACGTGTTCTAAAGTCTGGTACAAAGACGGAAGCATAGTGTTGCAGGCCGAGAGCACCCAATTTCGTGTCCACTGGGGTGTTCTGTCGCAACACTCCGACTTCTTTGCCGCTACAGTGATCCACCGGTCATTGATACACCACATATCAATGATACAGCCAAATAATTTCAATCTTACCAAGGTCATCTCTTCTTGTAGAGCCTCAAAATAAAAGATGCACGGTCTTTGTACTATTATACATCCCCTAGCAAAGATTTCACTCGTATCAGTGGGTAGGCCTTGCTCAGGAAAATCATCTTTCTGGGAGATTGGTGGAAATGCCGGGGATTAACATGGAGATCAAATTTTGAAAAGCGGTAAAGCCGCAGAAGGAGATTTACAAATGTACAGACTTGTTTTTAACCATTTACGAGGGTGCTTGGAGCGTAAACGGTCGAGAGGAAACTGGGTTCCGATCAGCCGTCCCTTTTTGGAATGATGTCTGATCACCCACTATAATTTTCTCCTGCGATGCGTCGAATATGGTCGAAAACGACTCAGCGGATGATGAATAGTCAGTTGTCATTGAATAACAATATATATATATGACTCAATGGAATGAAGCTTGCCAGGCAATTGCAAGACACTTGGGCAGGAAGTAAGCACCGCGTCATGCGCCCCTTGGATCACTGCCCAAAAGGGGCATCACCACGCTCGTGTGAATGTCTCATTGAGTAGTAGGAGATGTTCAGCTTATACCTCTCTCAGTCAAGACCCGAAAATTAAAGCCTCTCACACAAGCATGTATAACATGTAAATAAACAATTTAGCTTCCTAAGACTCTCTCAAAAGTGCCTGTAAATACAAATATCTGTTATCTAATTTTGTGTATCAATGACCGGTGGATCACTGTAATCTGGAGGGACTTCCCCAACCAAATGATCAGCCCACGGTCGATGGTTGTCACATTATTGAGCTCCAAGATCCTGTCATGGACGTCAAATATCTGCCAAACGCGCTGTATGCCCGTACGAACACCCCTTTCCCCACCTGTTGTGCTGGTGCTGACTTGGGATACATAGATCCTTTCTGAGCCAGCCCGCACTTTCGCTGTCGGCCATTGGCACTCTCCTCTGGCTGGGGCGCAAATATGATGTCAGGATTGTGGTTGATTCAGCGGTGGCACATGTTACATTCAAAAATCCCACAACACTCCTCGAGTTTGATGTTCTGACCAACACTCTCGTCAATAGGAAATATGCACCGACACATATTCTCGCTGGTTGTGGATTTTACTTCAATCTGATAGCGCTGGTGCGAGAGCACAACATAATGTCCGCCCTTCCTATTGTGCAATCCTGTGCAGCTCAGGGAGATCTGTTGTGATCAGCCCTGTACATCTGACCTGACCAATGCACTGAACAGGCCAGCATCCTCGACGGCATACAAAGAGAGGACAAACACACTGGCATCTCTGCCTTTGGTCAATATGCGCAGATGTCTGGTTGGCCGCAAAAGGCTTCTGGTCAAGTAGGTCCAGCCAGGTTCTACGCTAGGATGGATTTGAGAATGGGAATCTTCAGACTGCAAGGACACTTCATGCTGGGCGTCAGAAAATGTGGGACGAGTTGCCTGTGATTCTTGACCTGCCACCTTGGGAAGAGTTGAAGAAGGACCTGTAGACCTTTTTCCAATGTCATTAACTCCGAGTTGGCCCTCGGTATGTACACATTCAAACTGCAAAGCTTCCTCGCGTACTCAGATTTATTGTACAGTAATGGTACCCTGTAGGATTTGTACATTGACAACTTGATGAACCTATCCTGCTTCCTCTTGCAAAAGTGTGTTTGACCCACTCCAGATTCCAAGCCATACTATGCGGTGTGACCAACCTTCCCTTCTGGCGACGTGAAGCTGTCAAGCACTTTGTAGTGCAAATAGAGAATCTCTCAGACATGCACATCAAAATTCTGTTCTATTTTGATGATGGTGGAACCAGTTATAATTGCAGCCAAGTTGATGCATCCTCATCTTTGATTTGGGTTCTGTTCTATTTTGATGATGGTGGAACCAGTTATAATTGCAGCCAAGTCAATGCATCCTCATCTTTGATTTGGGCATTGCTGGAATGGCACCACACAGATACCAGTTTTAAATTGTGCTAATACACCATGAGGCCCAAAGTTTCTTCAGTTAGGCTGAATAAAGCAGTTTGAGTCTGAGCTGGGTGTTATGTGAATCATTGAATGTACAAAGGTGCCAAACATTGCCTGGAAGAAACCAGATATTTTTAATGGCTCAGCGGATCATCAGAGGATGTCTTTCCCTGTCAACTAATGAAACAGTGATTTAAACCTCAGCATGTGTTTGAAACTGCCCTGAGAACAGGGCATTCCCAGGCCTCGGCATGGACTTTATAAGTAGAAGGTAGGTGTACACCCCCCAACAACTCTTAAGATGCCTTCTCAGCCCACTGCCAGCCAAGTCCGACTGAACAATATTACAACATGTTTGATGATGACTATCAATGCCCTGCAATTGCTTGCTACCAACTTTGATACCCCATTCCTTCAAGCCATCTTGAACACAACACAGTCCCTTCTGGATCATATTCCGGTAGAGTTCAGGGTTTGCTTTTACAACCATCCTGGCTCACCACTCTTCTCAGGCAGTCAAAAAAAAACAAAGACAGCTGCGTGCAGTTGATGGAACAAACCTACACATTGATCAATGCAATTATAGTCGTCCATGGTTCTGCAACCAGTGGGGTGCTGCCACCAACTATCGTGGAGAATATTGGAAAATTCACTGAGCATGTTTCTTGCAGAAAGACAATCTTTTCTGTACTGACAATCCGTGTAGGACTCTGCATAAAATCCACGAATTTGTGGAGGCTCAAAGAACTGGCAACAAAATCAAAAAATTCCTCCGTCAGGGAGAGTTGAGCATGTTGTTCAGGGATTGCCAGTCTGGTTTGAAACAAGGACTGGATTTCTTCCAGGTAAGCCTATTACTGTTCTGGGAGATCTCATTAATGGATACCATGCAGATTGGAGGTGCCAATATTATGACAGATCTTTCAAAGATGCGACAGGAGGCAGAACAGAGAAACCAGGAAGTGCTGAGGATGATTGGAGAACTCTCTGATACAACTAGTTCAGATGGACTATCCATGGTCAAGAAATGTTCCCCACTTTGCCAATATCATACTAAATTCTTTTCAGACAAGCCGTCTTTATTCAGGATCCCACAACAGGTAGTAATTTGATTCATCCAATAATCAATTACTCATAGTAATCTCCAGCTCAACCTCAATCTCAATGCTACCCTCAGAACCAAAGATATTCCATGGACGGGACTCTGAGCTCTCAGACATCCTTCAACTTTTCAACCAGGGAACCCCACGGATAGCAATTCTAGGCAGTGGAGGAATGGGCAAAACCAGTCTTGCAAGAGCTGTTATCCATCATGCACAGATCAAGACCAGATATCAGCAACATTGTTTCTTTGTTGCCTGCGACTCTGCATCAAGCACAGTTGAGCTTGCAGCACTCATTGGGGTCAACATTGGGCTCAAGCCAGGCAGAGATCTGAGTCAAGCAGTTGTTCAGCACTTTTCCAGTAGCCCCAGCAATCTCTTGGTTCTTGATAACCTTGAAACATTGTGGGAGCCTATGGAATGTCGTAGTGATATTGAAAAATTCTATCCCTGCTTGCAGATATAGAGCATCTAGCATTGATGGTGAGTTTATTTTTTCCTTTATATGGATCTGCTAAAATTGTGACAGATAACAATGCGAGGGGCAGAAAGACCTGGGACAATGCAGTGGACAAGGCCTTTTTTGCAGCCTCTCAAGCCTTTGGATCAGGATGCTGCTCGAAAAACATTCATTGACATTGCAGATGAAAACCACAACTTTGATGAGGTTGATAAGGTCCTTTCCCTGACAGACAACATGCCTCTTGCAGTCAGTCTTATTGCACATCTAGTGGACTCAGAGGGATGCTCTAATGTCTTGGCCCGCTGGGAGAGGGAGAAAATATCTGTGATCTCAGTGGGCACTGATAAAGAAGCCAACCTGGAAATATCAATTTCACTGTCTCTGTCAAGTCCTAGGCTGAATAGACATTCCCGGGATCTTCTCAGTCTCCTATCAATGCTGCCAGATGGACTGTCAGATGTGGAATTAGTGCAAAGCAAACTACCAATCGGGAATGTACTTGGATGTAAAGCTGCATTGATTGGTACTGCTCTGGCATACAGCAATGAGCAAAAATGCCTCAAGGCATTGGTGCCTATCAGGGAATACATGAATAAAATCCAACCTCCATCTGAGAATCTCATCCGACCTCTGTTCAAACATTTCCAGTTCCTCCTCAAATTCTTTGAGAATCACCAAGGATCTGAAAATGTGTCAGCAACAGTTTCACAGATATCATCAAATCTAGCCAACATACAGAATATCCTTCACAATGGACTCCAACAGGGTCATCCTGAGCTCAATGATATAATTTATAGTATATGTCATCTGAATGTATTTAGCCAACTCATGGGCCAGGGAGCCACACCATTGATTCATCAGGTCCACAATATTCTTCCACACTCAGAAGATCATCACCTCAGGACCTATGTCATTACTGAAATATTTCGGTCCTTGGGAGGAACTGGAATCTCTGATCTAGATACACTTGTCACTAAAGGATTGAACCATTTTGAGCACTTTGATGACCCAGATCTTAAATGTTAGCTTCTCAGTTGGGCTTGCTTTGTTATGACACTAACACAAGTTGCATAGGCCGGTTTTACGCTTGCATTGCACACTACTATTGGGGAAGTGCAAGTGACCCGGTCAAAACCATAGAACTTTTCCAAGCAGCTGTATCTTTGGCACATTCCACTGGTAACACCAAAAGGCATTCAATTGCATTGTATAACCTGGCATCAATGAACGAGCGAATTGGTGATTATTCTACAGCCCAATTGCAGGCATTTGAAGCACAGAGGCTAGCCAGAATTTCTGCAAATTTGTTTGCTGAAGCACGTGCACTGCATATTCAAGCAAGGTGCTTGAAATGGTTTGGTGACTATAGCAGAAGTGTTTCTACTCTCAAAAGGTCTATGCATCTCCTAGGTCTTTGTGGACTATCAGGTGGCAGGACCTACTTGAGCATCATGAATGAACAGGCAGAGATCCATAAGTTGAAATCAGAGTACCTTGAAGCATACAACATTCATGTCCAGAATCTCAAGGAAATGCCTGCAGATCAAGGTGAACGGAATCGGGGATATGTTTTGCTCAATATTGCAGACCTTGGTGTGCACATGGGTTACCCAACAGATAGTGTGTTGAGGAACCTGGATGCAGCCAGAAACATATTTGAGACTCCTGAGGTGATCGTGGGATTAGCAATGTGTGATGCCACCCTAGGACATTTCCATCTCCACAAAGGAGAGTTTCATGAAGCAAAGATGATCTTTGAACAGTGTATCAAATTGTGGACAGGAAAAAGTACACAAATCATATTCTACTGTTTGGAGCAACTTGGTAATGTCAGTTGCTGGCCCGAAAAACATTCAATGTCCAGCTGGACAGTATTATTTCTGGCACTGTCTCTGAAGTCAACAAATAGACTTGGCATGTATCAAGCTCTTCAATTCTTGGGGGACATATTTCTCTCACACAATGATGAGGATACTGCTGTTAGCCTGTTCACGGTTGCTTTGGAGGGATTTACTGCGATGGATGTGCATCGCAGCAGAGCAGAATGCATGCTCAGACTTGGGGATATTCACAAGAGATGCAATGACCTGCTGAAGGCAGTGGGCCATTGGGAAACTGCAAGACCTCTGTTTAAAAGGTCATCACAGGCAAAACAGATTGTACAGATTGATGAAATGCTGGCAAGTGTTGGCAAGGATGTGCACCAGCAACACAGAGAGAATTTGGTCAAGCTGGCAGAATTGAAAATCTCTAGTGGTATTTCAGATGAAACGGAGGATGATCTTGAAGATGAAAATAAAGATTTGGATGCAATGAAATTGGTTGAGCCCCTAGCTACTTACAATCTCTGAATGTACTGTGTTTATTTCCTGGCTAAAAATGTATTTATGTAAAATGTATTTATGTTTTGGTATAGTTTTATAGCACAAGTTGAATTGGATTTATTCAACAGCACATAGCTTCGTTCATGGCATCTTCAATGTCTGATTCCAGCCAGCCCCCAACTACTTTGTCGAATATCTGCTGAAGGTGCTGTACGACCCGTGTGTGCACCACATTCAGTCCTGCTTGAGTTTATGCACATGCTGAATGGCGGTGAGTGGGATGCAGGATCGTCCTAGGCCAGCCCCTCCTCCCGCTCGCGGCCCTCGGCGCACCCATCCAGCTCGGGCGCAAATACAACTGTACGAACGTCCTCGCCGCCCGCAGTGGCGCACATCACGCGCATCAACCCCACAACGCTCAACGCGTACGACGACGCGCTGCTGCTCGTCAACGGGGTGTGTGTACAACCCGACGCAGATTGCGCCACCACAGGCTCTCCTCCGACCTCGCAGTGCTGGCGCATGAGCACGGCATCGCAACGGCCCCTGCCTGCCGTGTACTACCGCACACTTGTAGTTGGCAATAATAACTCACCAGTGAGTCTGTCATGTATTCATTTTCACTCACGCCTATTACGTCCTGGTAATATTCTTGAATCTTAAACTTTAAATGCACGGGTCCAGCTCCTTGACGGCCTCACGCGCGCGTCCCTGCCCCTGCTCGACCTGTGCCGTTGCCTCATCGGCCGTGAACGCCTCCCGGTGAGCCAGTTCCAGCCAGGATATGTACACGCTCAGCTGGCTGCGCGCGCGGCCGCAGAGCCCCACATGTGGTGATGCCGCGCGCTGCACAAGTCCGTATTCTGCCGCTTCATGGGCGACAGCGTTGTTGTGGGGCTGCACAAGTTCGACAAGGCGTGCCAGATGCTTTGCGGCGCGTGCACGCAGGAGGCTGCAGAGGCGACGGCGACCGGGCGCAGGAAGGTGTGGGAGGAGTTGCCGGGATTTTGTGACCTCCCGGCTTGGAGAGTTGTAGGCCTTCTTGTACTCGAAAGCATGATACACCCGCCGTTTGTAAAAAATATGTCACAAATGTTTCCTCTGACATGTTGCGAAACAATCTGCCGATCCTGACAGAACACTGAGTCAAACATTGTTCAAACATAAATAATTGAATCCCACAAGGCTTGTTCAACGTTCCATTGTGAAAACATTTTCAAGAATCTTTACTCGACATCTACTTGAATATTAGGAGACAATTGGCCGACTTATTTTCGACAATTTGATACTGCAAAAATGATTGGATTATATAGGAAATAGGCTAGCAGATGACAGGCTTGACATGCAATAATATCAACGGACTATCTAAACTATGTAATTCGCATCCTGGGGCGACAGCGGTCATTGAGCCGTGACATCAGTTGTCGTCATCGTCGTCGTTGTCGGATGTGTGAGCTGCGGCGGGAGCTAACAGCGCAGCCGATGAGCTGGCGACTCGAACAGATGGGGTTGCGAGTGAGATGAGATCGACAGCGCTGAACGTCTGGAAGTCGGGGATCCAGTATATACCTCTTGATGAATCTACAGATGGTGGTTAGATTGATAAAAATCAGGTGCTGGACGTAAACGCACCTCGACTGTACCGGATCATTTAGACGTGGCCACGGACAATTAAGTGCACAAAGAGAGGCTTGAGAAGCTTGAGGGAGGAAAGCTTGCGAGAGCACTCTTGGGGCCTTGAGGAGGTACACTTGAAGGAAGAGGCTTGAAGGCTTGAGGGTATCTTTGCTTGAAGGCTTGCACGCTGGGACTTCAGGATTTTGGGGAAGTAATGCAGCGCCAGAAGGATGGTGAGAGGATGGGTGAGCGGCAGGAGGAGAAAAGAGATGACGTGGCATCAACCAACACAATCACGCCATTGATGGTCGGAGTTTGAATGACTTCGGAGATTTTCGGTCACTGCTGGCTCTTTCCACGACTGGATGTTCTCTCGCGGAGTGCATATGAACAGATAACCAAACAGAGTATAAAGGCCAGGAATAAGCATGAAAAGGCCGAGAAGGCTGCCGGTGTATGGTGCGCAAGGAGGAAACATTGAATAGAGATCGGAATAAATATAAATTGCATGTTGGTCCAACATTCAGGGAACATTGACTGAATATACTCCCAATATTACGAAGGAAAACACCCATGCAACATTTGATCAAGAATATTGCAATGTTTCGTCAAATCGTTTGATTAATGTTGGTCGGCTGGGGTTTTAAAAACATCGGACTGAAATGGCGGTGTACGCGCATCAAACGGTACATGTAATGTTTTTGGAGCTTGCGAGGAAGGATAGAAATACTCGTAAACCGCGTCGGACACAGCGCAGCCATTGTGCAATCGATGGAGAGAGATTCGAGGAAACTACTCGTCTGGCTCACACAGCGCACATACAGACGTTCAGATTCCAATATTCAAGCTTTTATTCGTTGTAGTCAGGTGTGCTGGATGATAGTAGCCTACGTATATGATTGATGTGTGCAACGACCGGCGAGCCGAAGACGCAGGACGAGAGGCGGAGGGGAGAGTCTGTCTTCTCTGCCGTGTCGCGATTATAGCCGCCTGCCTTCGGGCGCGCATCACCACCCTGTAGGTAGGTGGGAGCTGTGCGTGCGTGTCTCGGTGGCAGCTGACCTCTAGACGAGGACCTATCGGCAGTAGGGTTGGGCAGCCCGATGGCGACAGTTGTTGGATAAGCACGCCTGATTCGCAAGTCAGAGCGCTGTGAGCGGAGTGCAGTGCAGCGCAGTCGACCCACACTACTCCTCCTCCGCCAGCTCATAGCCCACCCAAACGACCTCCGAGCAGCTGGTGCACGGAACGAGATGCACCCGCGGTCCATCTCGGCCCCAGTAATAGCATACGCGCCGCTGCACCGACACGCATGCGTCCACGCGTCGGCGCCCTGCTCGTCAAAGTCCGCGAGCGAGATGACCTGCGCCGGGCGCGGGCGCTTCAGCGGGTCCTGGTCCGCCTTTGCCTTTGCGCGGAGGGCGGGCGAGGAGAGGACACGGTAGGTGTCCTTGATGGCGGCGATGTCGGGGGCGGATTGGGCGGCGTTGTTCTTGTCTGGATGGGCGGCGAGCAGGGCGCAGTGGTAGGCTGCCTTGATCTCGGCGGGAGACGCGCCTGGTGCGAGGTTGAGGACAGCGTAGAGGTCCACGAGGCTGTGCTTGATTAGATCAAACCTGCCTCAGACGACCGCCCCCCGACAACAAAATGGGCTCTACTAGGTCGACGTCAGTACCCGACTCTACGATGCCCTGGGCTGCTGCTACCCGAATCGCTGGCCAGAAAGACGGCGGGATGGGCTGGATTGGGGGCAGAGATTGTGGATAACGTTGGGCTGCCTCTGTGGGCAAATTGTACAGCAAGGGCCGTGTCCTGGGCCACAAACGCGCCAAGCGCAACACCCGCCCCACCGAGCGAGCCTGGTCGCGGTGTATTCCGAGGCTAGACTCTTCTCACTATTCGCAGTGCTGTGCATCTATTTATCTCTCGGGCACATAATTTTCGGACTTTCCAATTGTATACCGGTACTGTACATGCCGGACTCCTCTAATTATAAAGGCAGACAATCATTCTTTATACCCCACCCGTTAATGCATTGAGGGCCCTCACGACAACACCAATAGCGTCGCGCACACGCTGTCGGTCGCTTCTCGTACACGGCTCATCAATCGACCTTCAAATTTGTCTGGGTGGAAACGCAGAAACGTCTCGCGCAGTTTGTCCTTTCTATGCTTCTTCTCCGTTTCTACATTTGCAGATAGCGACGGGGGGACAAGAAAAGCAGCGATGGCGTCGACGGTGAGATCATCCAGTGAGACTGGAGGGGGGCAGTTTGCGAGGAGCCCTTCTTGTCAGGTTTTTGGCGATGGGGCGGAAGTAATGGGCCAAGGAATATCGTTGAAAGTCAGCGCGTTCTCGGAGTCGGAAGGAGCTGCGAGCAGGACTTTCCAGCGCAGATGATATTCTTCCCGAGCGTAATCTGCACACCGAATTTCCTTCTCCAATTTCTTGCGCTTGCGCTCTTCTTCAGCAAGCTTGGCGAGTCGCGCAGTTCCGGCTTTCGCAGCCTTCTCTTGGGCTCGCGAGCATCGCGCGATGCTTTCTTCTGTTGTTCTTCGGCGTATTCTTGGGCATGTGTCTTTCTGCAACAGCGTGAATATTGCAAACGGACTGACTTGAACGCACATACCTATACATGCCCGCTCTAATCCACTCCGCGTACTCTTCATTGTCCATATGCCTAGGATCCATTTTCAAGAGTTCATCCGCCCCGACATCATAATCCACACGAGAGCGACCCGCAGCCGCACCCATCCGCCAACGGTCTGGCACATGCGCGTAGTCGTTCATCTGCGCCTCCAGCGAATCCAGTCGGTCATCATCCTCGAATGCCCCTGCCATTTTCTCGCGAAACCGAGCCTCCTCCAGTTCTGCTCGGATAGCGTCATAGTCTGGTTTGTACCGAGAATTCGAGGCCGAGATTTCTGGAGGAGAGTGCGGTTTGGAGGCGCCCTGCCTCAGGCTGTGGTAGTGGATGAGGACCGTAGACATCCTCATCTCGATCCGAGTCGCTCGAGTCCCATTTGCGCGTTGGTTTACTATCTGTTCGGCGACTCTCAGAGGCCTCAGAACCTTTCCGCCTGCGTTTAGACTTGCGTTTCCGTTTTTTGTGGGCTCTGTGGTCTGCCTCTTCTTGCGGTGTGGCATGTGCGCTTTAGTTAACTTGGGCATTTGGTGGATCTTTCGGCTTTTCGGCCCCGATCACTGATTTGTCTCCGACCACTAAGTATGTCCTCCCGCAAAACGCCAACGAATCGAAGACGCTCCCATAATGCGTTCAGAAATCTGGTACAGTGACGGCAGTGTTGTCTTGCAGGCCGAAACCTCGCAATTTCGCGTTCATTGGAGCGTTCTAGCCCAACATCCCTCTTTCTTTTTGGATTTGCAGGCGCTGCCGCAGCCTGAATCTGGGCAGCCTACCATGGATGGATGTCCGCTTGTGGAGCTTCAAGACACTGCCGCAGACATAGAACATCTGCTGAAAGCACTCTATGATCCCTGCGTAGCCTTGTAACCGATAAATCGCCACACTTTTACTCATCATACATATTGCACTGCAGTGCGCTTTTTCACCAGAAAGCCATCCCATTCCCGTATATTGCTAGTTTCGTTCGCCTGGGTCGCAAGTATGATTTCAAGGTCCTGTTTGACATCGCTGTGCTGTGGAGGAGCGGCTTGCTTTCGAGAGCCCCACGACGCTGAAGGAGTACGACACATTGTTCGGTGCGTTCAAGGGGACCTCATTGGAAACGACTAAAATCTTGTATTATTGTAGCATCTATCGCGATATGTTGACATTGCTTCGAGAAAACGGGCTTCAGAAAACGTTGCCCTGTGCATACCTACCCTACGCCTCTCGAAGCAGACCATGGCTAGTTGTCGGAATGCTTATTACTGCATGAATCTAACGACATTTGATGCAGGATAGTATTTTTGGGGAATGGCTTAGGCCCGACGAAACTCTCTGCGCGTTGTCCCTCATTGATCACCGTGTGTGTTGTGTGGTGTGGGCCGCGAACGCCTTCTCGAGGCACAATGGAAAACGGGCAACACCCTGGGCTGGATCATCCCATGGAAACCTGCCGAGGGTTGCGAAGACAGGTACCAGTGCCGGAAACACATAAAGGCATTTCGCAACACATTCCTCCTCAAACCATCCGTGTGCGCGTTCCGCCAATTCAATCAACTTCACTCTGCGATGTGTGTGCAGAATTGGCTGAAACGACGATAACGACGGGCCGTGCAAAGATGTGGGAGAACCTTCCCTCGTTTTTTGACCTCCATCCATGGAGCGAGTTGAAGAACTCGAACGAGATGTAGTCGGGACGCCTGCTTGAAGAGTTTGAAAGCAGGCAGCCCTCATCGTCAAGACGCCGCTCCAAATTTCGCTGTACTCGTCGTTCTCGCTTACCTGGACGAAAACGTTCCAAATCTCCCATCTCTCCACCCTTCCCACCTCAACCACTACGACGTGGAACCCGGTTCCTCTCCTGCTGCAACGACCCCCCACATCCGGCACCCGCGCCACTTTATCGAGCATATGCCAACCCTTCACCAACCTCCCCGCGCGCACAAGGCTGCAGTTCCTCCGCTTTACTCCTTTTCCACACCAAGCAATTTAAGGTGAACACTACTCTTCATTCCCTTATTGATTCATCCGTTCTCCCTTCGTGATACAACCTTACTTGCCTCGCCTCTGCACCCATCCTTACGCGCCTGACATCCCAAGTTTTAGACACTTACGAGCACCGATCCTTGACTTGATACCATATGTATGGCGGAAAATATGGATACATCTTTGGTTATGTTTGGGTGGAATCTAAAAATTCTTAGAGTCCCTGGGACTCAAGCGCGCACATACATTTATTTTCCCGCCAACCCTCTGATCTTCCGGCCTTTCGGGGCCGATCACTGATCTTCGCTTCTACCACCATGTCCTCCACCGAAAACGCGACCATAATTCGTTCTGAGATCTGGTACCATGATGGAAGCGTCATTCTGCAGGTTCAAAACACACAATTTCGCGTCCATTGGGATGTACTCTCCCAGCATTCCGTCTTTTTCTACGATATGCATCGGCTGCCGCAGCCGGATCCATCTGAGCAGCTCAGTGTCGATGGCTGTCCTGTTATCGAGCTCCAGGACACAGTGAAGGACGTTGAATGCCTGTTGAGTGCACTCTACAATCCGTGAGCGAGAGTATAAACTGTATACGCCTTTCCACTGTGGTCGCAAAACCCGGCGAAATTCCCATAGCTGCCCCGCGAAATTCCGATTTCGCGCAGTTTTTATAGGGAAATGAGATTTCACTGAGTTATTTTTCACCCAGTCATTCACGGAGTTTTTGGCTCGGCTGTGAACACCGTGAATTTCGCTCCAACTTCGAGTGAAGATAACTACGAAAAATTTCTTGAGAATTACAAGTCCAAAGTATTACTCGGCCTCTGGCGACAGTCCCATCGCGTCATGGCGCTCACAAAGAGCCCATTTCCGTGGCCCGGTCTCGGGGCTGGGAATCCGAGCCACAAGACAGCTCAGATCGTCGACGTCGACAACTTTGATCGGCGAAAACTGGCCATCTTGGTAGTAGGTAGTCCTTAGTTTGCGGCTCTTCTGGAGCTCCTTTACCGGGTGTACGACGGCAAGAAAGACCGTACGCCGCTGCTGAGTTTGCTTGCCGTTATCGTCCGTCAAAACGGGGAGATTGGCGACGAATTCAAGTATGCATATGCGGCGGTGCGTACCAAATCAATCGGCATGCGGCGATGGTTGCAGTTTTTGTCGATCTCATGGTAGAACTGAAGGAGGTTGAGCTTGACCAGGCGCAATGAAGAAATCAGCACCTTGATGAGTGACGCATCCCGCGTCATGTTACCATCCGATTGCTTAACCAAATCAGCGCTGCGCATTTTATCCCCGCCATTTAGGAAGGAGATTTTACCCCAATGTGAGACCTCGGCGGGGATTGCTGTGCGGACCTGGGCTGCGTCAACGTTGAAAGTAAGCAGGAAGTGCTTCTCGATGGCCTTGCGAACTGCCGGAGCAAGTTCACCGCGGAAATGAGGTTTGAGGACACATATTCAGGATCTAGCGCAGTCGAAAACACGTCCGATAGATGTGAAAAGCTCTCACAATTATCTGGAGTATGACCCACCGTCTCTTCCTCGTGTTTGTCGGACAGGTCGAGTTCGGAGTGTAGTTGGTACTTGAATTTGATCATGCTGTTCTGTGCAATCTCCCGCAGACGCTGAGCAAAACTAGCATATGGGTTTCGGCGGCTCTTGCTGCAGCGCACAAGATATCCCACATAGCGCTCAGTGATATAGTTCCAGTAGCACCACATCGGACCTGCGTTGAGAATGTCATCGGGTATGTGCAGCATCGCATGGAGGGTGAGGACGCAAACGGAGAGACGCGAAGCGTCGTATTGATAGTAGTACCTGTAAACAAGTCAGTGAATGAAACTGCAGCGTACAGATGACTTCTCGTATTTTTCGACCCAATCAATAATGTTCTTACGCAATGTTGTGTCCACATACTCGCAGTCGATCGACATGCTGAGGCAATCATTAAAGATCGCAACAGGGTCGAGGAAGTGTTTGTAGTATTTGGGTTTTGAGAAGCGGTTGCGGAGAATAACGGGGCCGAGGAACGTTGTGAAGAGTGTGTATGATTCGGCGCTGGGTGGCAAGGTTGGGGACACGAGCACCGAATACAGAGGGAGTGGTATCGCCTGCGACAACGCAGGCAGCACCAATTGCCTCCACAGCAGCAGACTCGAGCTGGTAGTCCTCGACACCGGTATCCTGCCGTATCCAAGCCCTTGAAATTGTCCATCCAGAGCGTGAGGAGGTTCTTCACGACATTCTCCGGGATGAGATGCATCAAATCGTGCCCGAACGAGTCCGGAAATGAGAGGCTGGATAGAGTAGCGAGGATCGGGAGGCCATTTTGACCAGTGGCTTTGCCGCGACGCTCAGCCTCTGCATCATTAAATGCCGAATCAATGTCAAGAGCATCAGCAATAAACTTGTCGTGTGTACGAAGGGGGAGCTCGTAGGGGTGGTAGTATTTGCCGTCAGGACAGCGGAGCAGGCAGTAGTTCTTCTTTTCCGCCCTCGGCATTGCACAAGCCCTCAATCTTGCAGGCACGGCAGGGAAGCTTCGCGCTCGGGCCCCGCATGCGCATGAGCTTGGCCATCGCGGGCATATCCCCAAAGACGCGAATGAGATACGCGCGCAGTAGAAACTTGCCGTCCCGCTCCGCATTGTACGTGGCTTCGCCCCGCATGAGTCGCCAGAGCTCATCGCGTAATGGGATAAGGAAGGAGTCGAGATCTTTGGGCTCCTTCGGCCCGGGGATGACACCCAAGCATAGGACGTGGTCGAGAAGGAAGCAAAGTTCGGGATTGAGATTGTAGATGACACCAATGAGCGGCCAGCAGGTTGCTTTGCGATTTTTGAATGGGCAGACCCCGTCGGCACTGAGCCCAATCGCGATGTCAGTGTCCTGGTCGAAGAACCGGTGAGCAAAGACCTCGTCTTGGATCCGGACGTGATGTCCCTGCAGACGGCGATAGTGGAGCGAATCGAAGATGTCCCGAATCTTCCCGTCCCGAATCTCGTACCGCGTGCGATAGCTGAGCTTCTCGCACATCGCCTTGTCAGCGAACATGGCCTTCAAGCGAGGGATGAGGGGAAGGTACTCGAATGAGGCGCGAGGACGGCCTTGCGAATCGTAGCGGGTGGCCGAGCAGTATGGGCACTCGTCCAAGTCGGCGTAAGGGCCCACGAAACAGCAGCACGACTCTTTGGTGTTATGAGCTCGGATAGAGTCCATAGCAGCGTCCGTAAGGCGAGACTCTGAGGAAATACTAGTCCGAAGGTCGGATTGTGGATTACATTGACGCACCCCGCTTGTTCTCCTCTGACTCCAGATAGCCATCGAGAAGTTGGTGCGGAGTGAGTTTAACCTGGGTGAGGAGGGACTCGTCAAGCTCCGGATCGAGGTCATCATCATCGACGACAGTGAGAGAGGGTCTGTCGTCCGGTTGGCTGCCGGTGCTGCTACAAGTCTCGACAGTTACGAGACGCGGGTGCGTGGTCGGAAGGGTGGTCGGTGGGGGAGAACGAGGGAGGTTTTCCTGGTCAATTTCCATGTCAGGGAAAGGTTCCGGGGGTGGGGAGCCGTTGTCAACGAGCAAATCCGAAGAGCCTTCCCACTCAAAGTCAGTGCCGCTCATAACGATTCGAGGTGACACACCTTCTCTTGCAGTCTTCCTCGGAGGTGGTTCACCTTCCTCACTATACGAGCCCTCTCCTGGTCGTTTGCGCTTTCTGAATCTCCGCAGAACGCGTGAGGTGAGGTTGTGGTGATGTGTTTCGACGTAGTTCTTGACGTTCTGCTAGCCACGGTGACATGCCGCCCGGGAAGAGCCCGCGCATCATTGGTTTCCCGATGTATGGTGTCGGTTCCATGATCCTGCAGCCCGGGACCATGGATGTCGTTCCCTATGGCGCGATCGGCGAGCTCTGTCACTTGGGACCGTACGTGGCGCGGGGATACTTCAACCGCCCTGAGTCCAACGCGAAGAGCTTCATCAAGTGGACGAATGGCGAGCGGATGTACCGCACGGGCGATTTGATACGATGGGAAGCGTCGGGCGAGCTTGGGTGTTATGGGCGACGGGACAACCAAGTTAAAATTGCAGGCCACCGTATGGAGCTGGGCGAGATCGAGCACCAGATTACGGGGACAAACATCGGGCACGGCAGGAGTGTCGTCGTCCTTACGGTCGCTGGCAAGCCGCAGCTTGGCGCGTTCATGCTCATGCTCATGCAGCCCGAGGTCGAGGAGGAGCGAGACCTTCGCCTGGACGAGGACAGCATCATCCTTCCACCGACCGCCTTCGCGGACGAAATCGCAACACTGCGGGCAACCCTGGGGACGATCCTACCTCCCTACATGGTCCCCAAATACTTCCTCGCGGTTACGCGTTTCCCAATTACGCCCGGCTCCAGGAAAATCGACGCGGCTCTGCTCACGCGCCTGGCGCATGCGCTGCCCGACATCAATCAGTACGGCGATGTCGGCTCCGCGGTGGGCCCATATGTCGAGTGCAGTACGCCGACCGAGTTCGCACTGCGGGACCTGTGGGCGGACATCCTGCAGATTCAGGTCGAGGATACCGGCGCGACATCGTCCTTCTTCCACTTCGGCGGTGATTCGATCACGGCCATTAGTTTGGTCGGGAAGTGTCGCAGTCGTGGAGTCGGCGCGCTGAGCGTCGGGGATGTGCTGGCGAACCCAATCTTGAAGGATATGGCCGCCAAGGTGAAGGAGTTGAGCGCCGGTGGTGCTGCCGCAGCTGGTCAGGTGTACCAGCCCGTCAACGCCGTGTACGACCTCGCGGGCGTAGGGAAGGACGACGTGGCGGAGATTCTTCCCGCCGGCCCTGGCCAGATCGAGTTCTTGGAGTTCGGGTCCGCAAATGGCGGACTTTGGTTGCCCGAGGGACGTCGTCAGCGCAGCAAGGGCAGTAGACCATTATTGGTTGTATTATCGCGTTCGGTGAGTGTGATGTTGAGTCTGGAGTTTAAGTCCTGTTGATCACGAGGGGGTGAGTACGAGTGACGTCTAAGTCACATGGTCCCCGCACCTCTTTCCTCCAGTGTTGCGGGTTAACCTCTAAGGGTTAATTAACCCTTAACGTTAAGAAGGGGTTAACTTAAGCCGTTTGCAAGAATTTGAACATTTCAACCGTTAATTAACCGTTAACATCGTCATGTGATCTCGGATCATGTCATCGCAAATTTTCAAAAAATCTCTTCTGCTCTCAGAGTCTCATCGTCTTGACCAGTCGTCTGGGCTTGAATGATTCACTCCAACAAGTTTGATCACACCATGCCCCCTGTCAAGGGTCTCTATGGAAATTCTATTCCCATGGTGACAACTCGGACAATGACCTGGTCCCGACTCCATAAAGCCACCAGTCCAACCTTTTTCCTCAATCCCTGGCTCTGCTTTTCAGTGGAGATGTTCGGTGTCCGGTGGAAAGACCCCGTGCAGCACAATTTACGCGAGAGGTGCTGCTTATGGAGCTATTAGTGGCAGAGGAGAGCGACGAGGAGCCCGACAACGGTGCAACGTCGGGTTCAGAAGATGAATATGTCGGAAAAACCTTGTTTTGCTTACAAGGGATTGACCGGGATTAGGGCATCGTAAGGGATTAAGGTGGATTGCAAGCCGCACAGGTGTACCTTGTAATCCCCGTGGCTTGAGGGGTTGAAAATTTCACCAGTATGAGGGCAAATAACTCAGGTAATGTGCCCAATATCTTCGCTGCTGCCTTCATGTTGAAGTCTTTTCGAATAAACTTAAGTAAGCCGTCGTTAGATAGTCCAAATTTTCTGGAATTACGGCACTGCTCTACTCCACTGCTCCACAGTGTCCGTCACTGAAGTGCTCCACATCATGTTTTGTGCCTCTTGCTTCCCTACCACCACCATTGCCTGCGCCTGAAGCTCAATGTCCCTTTCCCCATCGCTAACATCCGGTTCTGCTCATATGCGTGTCTTGCCCAACCACCACCATCACTATTACCGTTTCATACTCCGAACCAAGCTCGATGTGCCACCTCCATTGCTGACACTCACTGGCTTACCAGCATGGGTCGCGGGTCCACCGCTTTTCTGTTCACCAGTTGATGCAGTTGGGGTGAATGTGGTAAACTGAGCACAGAAGGTACTTTGCCGGTGTTGTCTCCAAAGGTACACAACCACACCTCTCATCACATTGCGATGCACTCACTGTCGGACCCGTCTCACCCCCAGATGCACAAGTCACCCACGGTATGTTTGTCTGTAAGTTCATCGCTGATGTAGTGCAGAAGTTGAGTGCCGTTAAATCATCCAACTACCCCAGTATGTCTTGCTTTCTTGAAATCTCTTCTGCTTATACATATTTCTTCAGGTTGGCTGACCTCACGTAATTCGACAGCGCGGTGGCGATACCGCGCACAATTGTGAGAATTGCGAGTGCCAGGCTCAAATCAAACACGACGTGGGACGTTAATAACTTACGCTACATATCAGATTAATGTATTATTTTGGCATGCAATAAACAAGGTGGTATGAAGCTGGTTCTAAGTAAATGGATTGAAATGTGAAGTAATGGCTGGTATTGCCATAAGCACGGGGGTAGCTTACAGTGGATTACAATGGCTTACGAGGTTTACACCTGTGCGTTGTAATCCCCTTAAGTATTGCGGGATTATAATGGCTTGTACCGTAATACAAGCTGTTAAAATCAAACCAAGATTTTTCCGACATATAGCCGTAGAATAGTTGCGTACAAGTCCGGCTCAAACTTCCCAAAAAGGAAATTAACATTAATAATAACTTACCGTTAATAACGGTTCTTAACCGTCTTAAAGGCTTAAGAAGAATCTTGACCGTTAATAACCCCTTAACCTGCAACACTGCCTTGAAGTTTCCTCGATGTCCACAACAATGAGCAACCACGCTCATACGATGCCCAGGCCCTTTTAGCTCCTCACTGACACCCCATGGCGTCATTGGGATTCTCGGCAAGGCCGCCCCACCCGCTCCATCGCTTAGCACTGACGGATATAAGGCCCATCCTGCACAAACCTCCTCCCACCATGGCCAGCAAACACAACCGCGTCCAGTCACCCAACGAGGAAAACACTGACCCCGCTCAAACACCGACCAACACCAAGTCCCGTACAGTGATCCACCGGTCAATGATACACCACTAGTCAATGATACACCCAGTTTCTCTTCTTCCTCTTGTCGTGCATAGCACCAACATAGTTCATACTGAAGTAATACATATAAAAACACTATTCCTAAGCTTACAGTGCATAGCTGCCTTGGGGAAAGAGAAATAGAGCGAGATCAATTCCCTATTTGGCAGGGAAACTGATCCACCGGTAGTGATACAGTCAATTGCGCGGCCGGTGGTGGCTCGATTACTTTGAAAATTTGGGACGGCCTAAATACATCCTACAAAACATATTTAGCCAACTCAGAATTGTAAAAGACACCTTCGCTTTGTAGAGATCAGCATCATAATTTTAGTGTATCATAGACCGGTGGATCACTGTAGCTCGCAGAAGGGGAGCAGGCGCAATCACCCGCTACAGGATGCTCATGCAAGCACCAAGTCCCGTAACTCGCAGAAGGGGAGCAGGCGCAATTGCCCGCTACAGGATGCTAATGCAAGCACAACCTCGTCCGACGACAACGACTCGCATGTTCGTGAGCTCGAAGGTGTGTTTCCAAGGCCCTCGCCATCTGCTGAGTGCTTATAATGCACAGCAGTGCTCGCCGCGAGCCAGGCTGAAGTCGCCCAGCTTCGTGCCCATTGCCCAGCTCAGCAGGACGTGCAGCCCGTGCCCTTGGGTCCCTGAATTGGTCAGCCCAAGAACATATCAAAAGCGGCAATTGCGGTGATTTGTGAGTGCGTCGGAATGAGCAAGGCTCGATGGAACACATTGCGGGCGCATCTTGTCCTGTCGTGCCTTCATCTACTCAGATACCTCTCAGACGGCCATTCGCTTTGCTCTCGCGGCCGCTCGTCTCGATCTGACTCTCGAGTGGAAAGCACAGGAGAAAGACCGGATTCAGGCTGCGTGTAATGTGGTGTGCAACTGCAATCCCTCTTCATTTTCATGTCACTGATTGTCTTTTCAGATAAGGGAAGATTACCCTGAAGTGCAACACTTCATTGGCGACTGGGGCTTCAACCGACTGGTACAAGAATCCTTCAGTGGTAGCAAGTTGTACCGCAAGTGCACCCGACACGTACTGTGGGCGTGTTACGGCTGCACGTCAATGTTGTGCTGCCCATTCTCCTCGCTGCCAGCGCCACTCCACTGAACCAACTTCGGTGAATGGCGGGGCCTTCCTCTGGAACGATATGAGCGATGACTACGTCCCTGATTCAGATGACAGTGGTGACGGAGGGTCTGACGGTTCAGAGTATGTCTTGGATTCGGACGAGGACAACGGATCTGAAGCTTCTGACTTGGATGCAGCCTCGTGTATCACTGTCAGCGAAGATGGGGGTGACTTGGAAGATGAGTTTTACATGCAGGAGGACTGGGAAGTCGGTTGCGATGAGGTGTTGGCGATATTTGATCGAACCCGCAATAACTAGTAGGATTCATTCTTCATTCTTCGTTCTCCTCTCATTTCAGCAATCTGAAGGTTGGTCTTGAAAGAAATTGATCATCTCGCACACCCAAAACACGAGTCCATAATTGTGCATACTCCGAGCCTATTCGAGAACTTGACAGACAGATGCGAGTGCCACCGATAAGTAACCAGGAAAAGGAAAATGCAACAAAGACCCAAAGAAATCTACTCGTCTGAGGGTCGTTCCAGCGGCTTCAAAGGGTTGAGGAGAAACGAGCTGTGTGTTGATGAAGGCGAAGAGACCTGGAAGTTTGGGCTCAGATCGTAGAGAGCGTGGCTGGTGATATGGATGGGCAAAAATGGAGCTGTTTCCTTGTGCTGACCATAGCAAGGACGATTGGGTGCTATTCAAATGAAATATGTGTTGCAAAGGGGGTGAAAAGAGCGAAGCTAGAGATGTAGAAGTGTTTGTGATAAAGGGCTGGGTGAATGTTATCGGAGAGTCATCATTTTGTTACTGGACAGTGGATCCCAAACCGAAAGCGCTCCAGTCTGAGACGTCATGTATTTGCCAGGTCACACCACATCACGAGAAATTGAGAATGTGTTTGAATTCATTCATTATTGACAGGCAAAGCTTTTCGCTGGTCCAAAACTATTTTTGCACGAGACCACATATCCTCACAGCCAGAATATGGTGCCTCCCATTCCTCTACGATATTAAGGATTGCTTGCTGCTCCACGATGCGATGATCATGCGCTGGCGGGAGAACTAGTCCTGTATAGCCGCCTGTGTCAGCGATAATCAGGACCTGAAGACAAGGGCAACTTGAGCACACCATAGCGACATGCTCCATTTCACCCCCCATTGCATCGGGATGCAAGGCAACATGGGTTAACCGAGAAAAATGCCGGAGTATTGAGGAGACCTTGTGCAGGAAAAGATCTCCAAAAGATGAGGCCGATGTGGGTGAGACTCGAAAGCCAAGTCAAAGAAGTGAGAGGAATCCCTGCAAAGTGTTCGAGTTCAATGGAGAGCCAGTGCAGTGGCAACCGACTGATGAGGAGGGGGAGCTCTGAGGAACCATCACTATCGACCCAGCAGGTGAGGGACTCTACTGGTGTGCAGGCAGTGAGAATCCTGCACGCTGTCGCTGCTTTTACGGAGTACGTGATACAGAGGCATTTGACAACTATGAAAAAACCAGGAGGTTTCAAATTGATGAGGCTCGGAAATCCGTTGGCGCGGCGGTTGCCCAATATTGACACCACTTTGTAGAATAGGTGCTCAATTCTGTAGCTTCCGCATTTATTTGATTGATTTTTTCTCGGTGAAGCTGAAACTGACCAGAACTGAACACATTGCGCAACCAGACAAAGGGTTGGCTTGAGGGCAACGTCTTGGCCGGAGGACCGGAATGCAATCGTGAATATTTCGCGCTCAAGCTTAGATGGGAGTTCTGGTATCCTTGGCAGGAGTTGGTCGGCTGTTGCCGACCTTGCCGACTCTTCCAACAACAAAACTTGAACGCACCGTTAACGCGGCACAGACATATTACCTCTACCCACCACCGGCTCATGGTGCGATAAGCCGGTCTCTTGGAACTGGGCCCTGAATATTCTGCTTGCCTATGTATTTTCAGGTGCATCAACTTTGAAAGCCTGCAGACTGCCTCAAAAGCTTCCCCAAAGCCCAATAAGTATGCTCATCACTGTAGAATACATATGGAAAGTGTCCCTCAGGATCTTGGCATCAAGTTTCTTTCAGGGACGACTATAATTATCCGCTTTTAGCTAAACAAGCTGTTACAGCAGGGACTTTGTTAACTAGCCTGCTTTGTTCACACTGGCTCACCAGCTTTTTCCCACCAGAATGTTGCTTCCATGGTTATTTCCCTCTAGCTTGGGACCTGCTTTCGTACTAGCGTCAGTGTATTGCACTGCTCTCGACACATGTTGGCCATCCGCTCAGATCTAGGCCAGCTTAAACACCTCTGTCAACGGACACCTCATTGCTATGCATCCTCCTGCTGCCCCTTGTCATGTCTTGGATCTGTTGTTTGATGAGGAAACATGTGCCGCCATCAATGTGTCCTGGACTAGCATGTTTTTTCGAGCAGACCAGCCAGGGGCTACACAAGAGTATGATTTCCCGGCCTATTAGTAATGACCAACACTGACCGCACAATGTAGCACCTATTGGGAAAACAGCAATGCATCTTGTTACATCAATTTCCAGTTGAATACACCGTGTGAGCAAGGGCTGGTGCCAGTCATAGTTCTCGATGCCTATAGCCTTGAGGATGTTCAGAAAGGGGTCAACTTTGCTTGGGAGCATCAACTCAGACTTTGAATCAAGGCTTCGGGCCATGATATTATTGGCCGTGCTAGTGGAGAAGGTTCATTTCTTATTTGGACAAGACATGTGCAGAACTTGGCACTCTTGCCAGAGTTTGTTTCTCCAGGTGCTCTGAATGGAACGAAATCTGTAAAGGCAATCAGGATGGGCCCTGGAGATGGATGGGCGAACATCTATGATCTGGCCAATTGGTCTGATGTTGTAGTGGTTGGTGGTACAGGGCAGACCATCTCATCTGCTGGAATGTGATGGGTGGTGGGGTGAGTATTCACGGAACATATACAAGTCGGAACTGATTTCTGATATTCAGCACAGTGTGCTGTCTCGACATCATGGTCTTGCCGTGGATAGTATGGATTTCTATTCTCTTTGGGCCGTGTTTGCTGACGAGATTACAGATGTACTGCAATTCACCTTGGTTGATGCCTTCAGCAAGAAGGTAATGGCTAATGCTCACCGAAATTCTGACCTCTTCTGGTGCTTGAGAGGAGGCGGAGGTGGTACATTTGGTGTTGTGACAGAAGTCATTCACAAAACTCGTCAGTAGGAATTCTAGAGTGTTGTTCATGTCTCACAATTTACAAAAGCTCCCCCATATCATAACGTCTTGGCGGCAACTCTCACTGTCTCTGCTCCAAATTCAACAGAGCTGGCAAGAGTTCTGAAGGTGTATCTGGATCTTCAGCCTTCTCTCGATGACGCTCAGTGGTGGCTGACTACCGCTGTTCAACAAACCTCTTTTGTACTTCAAGCTGCACTCTTCACTTCACCAGTGGGTGTAAATCTTACGCAAGTCGCGCTTGAAGCTTTCCAGTCGGTGATTCTGGCAGCTCAGAACCTGGGCATGTCGCCTGTATTCGTTGTGTAGAAGTTCCCCAACTTCCTTGCCGTACACAACACATTCTTCTCACCTTCCTTGTCTGGTTCTCCAGCCGTCCTCGCTTCATGTCTTATTCCTCGCCATGTATTTGAAAACACAACTGCAACAACATTACTGGCGCAAGCAGTGACAGAACCTTTTGAGGTTATTTTCAACCTCCATGAGTCTCCAGACCGGTTTCCTTGCATACTCTCTCATGTCCAAAAAGTGGCTGGGGGCGCAGTTTCAAAAGTCTCACCCCATGCTACATCGGTGAATCTAGGCTGGTGCAAGGCCCTCCATCTCGTCATATTCACCAGCGAATGGACTTCTTCGACTCCCCTCTCCACACAGGATACCTTGCGGCAGACCCTGACTTCACAGACCTCGCCGTCCGAACCACCCGGCGAAGGACTGGGTGCGTATCTCAATGAAGCTGATTGGTGTGTGTTCTATATGGCCTGCTATTCACTATGGCTAAAATGGTTTGGCAGAAACGACCAGGATTAGCCTCTGAGCTTCTGGGGCGACAACTACAAATGTCTACTGGAAATGAAATGGAAGTTGTAAGCCATATAATGTACATGCTGGACGCACAAGCTGACTTGGTCAATGAGCGATCCTTTGGGAGTCTTTGAATGCCCCAAATGCCTCAATTCAGAGGTCTTTGGTTCTTGAAGGGTCCCGGGAATATGAATGTGTAGGTTCAATGTAGGAGTAGTTATGCGGTGGTTGTGCAAATAAATATCTGGTCTTATTATCGCATGAGGTGCAGTCGGAGTTGATCATTGATTTTCACTCTTGGTCTCTTACTACCTTGTCCAGTCTCTTACACACACGTCCCACTCGCAACCTTGTTCCAAATACATGCCTTCACCTCCTACAAAACCCCAACGCATCGAAAACGCGTTGATAACATGTTCTAAAGTCTGGTACAAAGACAAAAGCATAGTGTTGCAGGCCGAGAGCACCCAATTTCGCGTCCACTGGGGTGTTCTGTCTCGCAACACTCCAACTTCTTTGCCGCTGATCTGGAGGGACTTCCCCAACCAAACGATCAGCCCACCGTCAACGGATGTCACATTATCAAGCTCCAAGATCCTGTTATGGACATCAAATATCTGCTGAAGGCGCCAAGAAGGCGCTGTACACCCTGTATGAACACCCCTTTCCCCGCCCGTCATGCTGGTGCTGACTTGGGATACATAGATCCTTTCTGAGCCAGCCCGCGCTTTTCCTGTCAGCCATTGGCGCTCTCCTCCGGCTGGGGCGCGAATAGGATGTCAAGATTGTGGTCAATTCAGCGGTGGCATGTGTTACATTCAAAAATCCCACAACACTCCTCGAGTTCGACACTCTGACCAATGCTCTTGTCGATAGGAAATATACACCAACACATATTCTCGCTGGTTCTGGATTTTAATTTAATCTGATAACGCTAGTGTGAGAGCAGAGAGCATGACATAATGTCTGCCCTTCCTATCGTGCAATCCTGTGCAGCTCAGTGAGATCCGTTGTGATCAGCCCTGTACATCCAACCTGACTGATGCACTGAACAGGCTAACATCCTCGATGGCATACAAAGAGAGGACAACACACTGGCATCTCTGCCTTTGGTTGATATGCGCAGATGTCTGGTTGGCCGCGAAAGGCTCCTGGTCAAGCAGGTCCAGCCAGGTTCTACGCTAGGATGGATTCGAGAATGGGAATCTTCAGACTGCAAGGACACTTCATGCTGGGTGTCAGAAAATGTGGGACGAGTTGCCTGTGATTCTTGACCTGCCACCTTGGGAAGGGTTGAAGAAGGACCTGTAGACCTTGTTCCAATGTCATTAACTCCGAGTCGGCCCTCGGTATGTACACATTCAAATTGCAAAGCTTCCTCACGTACTCAGATTTATTGTACAGTAATGGTACCCCGTAAGATTTGTACATTGACAACTTGATGAATCTATCCTGCTTCCTCTTGCAAAAGCATGTTTGACCCACTCCAGATTCCAAGCCATACTATGCAGCATGACCGTCCTTCCCTTCCAGCGATGTGAAGCTGTTGAGCACTTTGTAGTGCAAATAGAGAATCTCTCAGACATGCACATCAAAATTCTGTTCTATTTTGATGATGGTGGAACCAGTTATAATTGCACCCAAGTCAATGCATCCTCATCTTTGATTTGGGTTCTGTTCTATTTTGATGATGGTGGAACCAGTTATATTTGCAGCCAAGTCGATGCATCCTCATCTTTGATTTGGGTTCTATTTTGATGATGGTGGAACCAGTTATAATTGCAGCCAAGTCAATGCATCCTCATCTTTGATTTGGGCATTGCTGGAATGGCACCACACAGATACCAGTTTAAATTGTGCTAATACACCATGAGGCCCGAAGTTTCTTCAGTTAGGCTGAATAAAGCAGTTTGAGTCTGAGCTGGGTGTTATGTGAAGCATTGAATTTACAAAGGTGCCGAACATTGCCTGGCAGAAACCAGATATTTTTAATGGCTCAGCAGATCATCAGAGGATGTCTTTCCCTGTCAACTAATGAAACAGTGATTTAAACCTCAGCATGTGTTTGAAAACCGCCCTGAGAATAGGGCATTCCCAGGCCTCGGCATGGACTTTATAAGTAGAAGGTAGGTGTACACCCCCCAACAATTCTTAAGATGCCTTCTCAGCCCACTGCCAGTCAAGTCCGATTGAACAATATTACAACATGTTTGATGATGACTATCAATGCCCTGCAATTGCTTGCTACCAACTTTGATACCCCATTCCTTCAAGCCATCTTGAACACAACACGGTCCCTTCTGGATCATATTCAGGTAGAGTTCAGGGTTTGCTTTTACAACCATCCTGGCTCACCACTCTTCTCAGGCAGTCAAACAAAACAAAGACAGCTGCGTGCAGTTGATGGAACAAACCTACACATTGATCAATGCAATTATAGTCGTCCATGGTTCTGCAACCAGTGGGGTGCTGCCACCAACTATCCTGGAGAATATTGGAAAATTCACTGAGCATGTTTCTTGCAGAAAGACAATCTTTTCTGTACTGACAATCCATGTAGGACTCTGCATAAAATCCACACATTTGTGGAGGCTCAAAGAACTGGCAACAAAATCAAAAAATTCCTCCGTCAGGGAGAGTTGAGCATGTTGTTCAGGGATTGCCAGTCTGGTTTGAAACAGGGACTGGATTTCTTTCAGGTAAGCCTATCACTGTTCTGGGAGATCTCATTAATGGATACCATGCAGATTGGAGGTGCCAATATTATGACAGATCTTTCAAAGATGCGACAGGAGGCAGAACAGAGAAACCAGGATGTGCTGAGGATGATTGGAGAACTCTCTGATACAACTAGTTCAGATGGACTATCCATGGTCAAGAACTGTTCCCCACTTTGCCAATATCATACTAAATTCTTTTCAGACAAGCCATCTTTATTCAGGATCCCACAACAGGTAGTGATTTGATTCATCCAATAATCAATTACTCATAGTAATCTCCAGCTCAACCTCAATCTCAATGCTACCCTCAGAACCAAAGATATTCCATGGACGGGACTCTGAGCTCTCAGATATCCTTCAACTTTTCAACCAGGGAACCCCACGGATAGCAATTCTAGGCAGTGGAGGAATGGGCAAAACCAGTCTTGCAAGAGCTGTTATCCATCATGCACAGATCAAGACCAGATATCAGCAACATTGTTTCTTTGTTGCCTGCGACTCTGCATCAAGCACAGTTGAGCTTGCAGCACTCATTGGGGCCAACATTGGGCTCAAGCCAGGCAGAGATCTGAGTCAAGCAGTTGTTCAGCACTTTTCCAGTAGCCCCAGCAGTCTCTTGGTTCTTGATAACCTTGAAACATTGTGGGAGCCTATGGAATGTCGTAGTGATATTGAAGAATTTCTATCCCTGCTTACAGGTATAGAGCATCTAGCATTGATGGTGAGTTCATTTTTTCCTTTATATGGATTTTCTGAAATCGTGACAGATAACAATGCGAGGGGCACAAAGACCTGGGAAAATGCAGTGGACAAGGCCTTTTTTGCAGCCTCTCAAGCCTTTGGATCAGGATGCTGCTCGAAAAACATTCATTGACATTGCAGATGAAAACCACAACTTTGATGAGGTTGATAAGGTCCTTTCCCTGACAGACAACATGCCCCTTGCAGTCAGTCTTATTGCACATCTAGTGGACTCAGAGGGATGCTCTAATGTCTTGGCCCGCTGGGAGAGGGAGAAAATATCTGTGATCTCAGTGGGCACTGATAAAGAAGCCAACCTGGAAATATCAATTTCACTGTCTCTATCAAGTCCTAGGCTTAATAGACATTCCCGGGATCTTCTCAGTCTCCTATCAATGCTGCCAGATGGACTTTCAGATGTGGAGTTAGTGCAAAGCAAACTACCAATCAGGAATGTACTTGGATGTAAAGCTGCATTGATTGGTACTGCTCTAGCATACAGCAATGAGCAAAAATGCCTCAAGGCATTGGTGCCTATCAGGGAATACATGAATAAAATCCAACCTCCATCTGAGAATCTCATCCGACCTCTGTCCAAACATTTCCAGTTCCTCCTCAAATTCTTTCAGGATCACCGAGGATCTGAAAAAGTGTCAGCAACAGTTTCACAGATATCATCAAATCTAGCCAACATACAGAATATCCTTCACAATGGACTCCAACAGGGTCATCCTGAGCTCAATGATATAATTTATAGTATATGTCATCTGAATGCATTTAGCCAACTCATGGGCCAGGGAATCACACCATTGATTCATCAAGTCCACAATATTCTTCCACACTCAGAAGATCATCACCTCAGGACCTATGTCATCACTGAAATATTTCGGTCCTGGAAAGAAACTATAATCCCTGATCCAGATACACTTGTCACTAAAGGATTGAACCATTTTGAGCACTTTGATGACCCAGATCTTAAATGTTAGCTTCTCAGTTGGGCTTGCTTTGTTATGACACTAACACAAGTTGCATAGGCCGGTTTTACAATTGCATTGCAGACTACTATCGGGGAAATGCAAGTGACCGAGTCAAAGCCATAGAATTTCTCCAAGCAGCTGTATCTTTGGCACATTCCACTGGTAACACCAAAAGGCATTCAGCTGCATTGTATAACCTGGCATCAATGAACGAGCAAACTGGTGATTATTCTACAGCCCAATTGCAGGCATTTGAAGCACAGAGGCTAGCCAGAATTTCTGCAAATTTGCTTGATGAAGCACATGCACTGCATATTCAAGCAAAGTACTTGAAATGGTTTGGTGACTATAGCAGAAGTGTTTCTACTCTCAAAAGGTCCATGCATCTCCTAGGTCTTTGTGGACTATCAGGTGGCAAGACCTACCAGATCCTCATGATTGAACAGGCAGAGATCCATATGTTGAAATCAGAGTACCTTGAAGCATACAACATTCATGTCCAGAATCTCAAGGAAATGCCTGCAGATCAAAATGAACGGAATCATGGATATGTTTTGCTCAATATTGCAGAGCTTGGTGTGCACATGGGTTACCCAAAGGATAGTGTGTTGAGGAACCTGGATGCAGCCAGAAACATATTTGAGACTTCTGAGCTGATCCTGGGATTAGCATTGTGTGATGCCGTCCTAGGACATTTCCATCTCCACAAAGGAGAGTTTCATGAAGCAAAGATGATCTTTGAACAGTGTATCAAATTGTGGACAGGAAAACATACAGAAATCATATTCTACTGTTTGGAGAAACTTGGTAATGTCAGTTGCTGGCCTGAAAAATATTCAATGTCCAGCTGGACAGTATTATTTCTGGCACTGTCTCTGAAGTCAACAAATAGACTTGGCATGTATCAAGCTCTTCAATTCTTGGGGGACATATTTCTCTCATACAATGATGAGGATACTGCTGTTAGCCTGTTCACGGTTGCTTTGGAGGGATTTACTGCGATGGATGTGCATCGCAGCAGAGCAGAATGCATGCTCAGACTTGGGGATATTCACAAGAGATGCAATGACCTGCTGAAGGCAGTGGGCCATTGGGAAACTGCAAACCTCTGTTTAAAAGGTCATTACAGGCAAAACAGATTGTACAGATTGATGAAAGGCTGGCAAGTGTTGGTGAGGATGTGCACCAGCAACACAGAGAGAATTTGGTCAAGCTGGCAGAATTGAAAATCTCTAGTGGTATTTCAGATGAAACGGAGGATGATCTTGAAAACAAAAATGAAGATTTGGATGGAATGAAATTGGTTGAGCCCCTAGCTACTTACAATCTCTGAATGTACTGTGTTTAGTTTCTGGCTAAAAATGTATTTATGTAAAATCTATTTATGTTTTGGTATAGTTTTATAGCACAAGTCGAATTGGATTTATTCACATGCATACCAACAGCACATAGCTTCGTTCATGGCATCTTCAATGTCTGATTCCAGCCAGCACCCAACTACTTTGTCAAATATCTGCTGAAGGCACTGTACGACCCGTGCGTGCGCCGCATTCAGTCCTGCTTGAGTTTATGCACATGCTGAATGGCGGTGAGTGGGATGCAGGATCTTCCTAGGCCAGCCCCTCCTCCCGCCCGCGGCCCTCGGCGTGCTCATCCAGCTCGGGCGCAAATACGACTATACGAACGTCCTCGCCGCCGCAGTGGTGCGTATCATGCGCATCAACCCCACGACGCTCGACGCGTATGACGACATGCTGCTGCTCGTCAACGGGGTGTACAAACCAACGCAGATCGCGCCCCACCGCGGGCTCTCCTCCAACCTCGCGGTGCTGGCACGCGAGAATGGCATCGCAGCGGCCCTGCCTGCCGCATACTACCGCACACTTGTAGTTGGCAATAACTCACCAGTGAGTCTGTCACGTATTCGTTTTCACTCACACCTATTACATCCTGGTCATATTCTTGAATCTTAAACTTTATTTAAATGTATGGGTCTAGCTCCTTGACGGCCTCACGCGCCAGGACGGCATGTGCGCGTCTCTGCCCCCGCTCGGCCTGTGCCACTGCTTCATCGGCCGCGAACACCTCCTGGTGAAACAGTTCCAGCCAGGATACACGCTCGGCTGGCTGCGCGCGCGGCCGCAGAGCCCCGCATGCGGCAATGCCGCGCGCTGCGCAAGTCTGTATTCTGCCGCTTCATGGACGACGGCATCGTTGCGGGGCTGCACAAGTTCGACAAGGCAAGGCGTGCCAGATGCTTTGCGGCGCGTGTGCAAAGGAGGCTGCAGAGGCGACGGCGACCAGGCGCAGGAAGGTGCAGGAGGAGTTGCCGGGGTGTTTTGAGCTGCCGGCTTGGGGAGTTGAAGGATGAGCTGTAGACCTTCTTGTACTTGAAAGCATGATACGCGCGTCAAACAAGTACGTACATGTAATGCTTTTGGAGCTTGAGAGGAAAGATATAAATGCACGTAAACCGCGTCGGACACAGCGTAGCCATTGGGCATCAAGGAAACTACTCGTCTGGCTCACGCAGCGCACGTACGGTTAGATGGACCGTTCAGATTGCAATATTCAAGTTTTTATTCATTGTAGTCGGGTGTACTGGATGATAGTAGGTATACGATTGATGGCTGCGACGACCGGCGAGCCGAAGACACAGGATGAGGGGCGGAGGGGCAAGTCCGTGTCGCGATTATAGCCGCCTGCCTTCGGTTTGGGCGCGCATCGCCACCCTGTAGGTAGGTGGGAGCTGGGTGTGCGTGTGTCGGTGGCAGCGGACCTCTAGACGAGGTCCTATAGACGAGGTCCTATCGGGGGCAGCACGGTGGCGACAGTTGTTGGGTGTGCACGCGCTGTGAGCGAGGTCAGTGCAGCGCAGTCGACCCCACACTACTCCTCCTCCGCCAGCTCATAGCCCACCCACACGACCTCCGAGCAGCTGGTGCACGGAACGAGATGCACCCCGCGGTCCATCTCGGCCCCCGTAATAGCATACGCGCCGCCGCACCGGCACGCATGCGTCCACGCGCCGCCGCACCGGCACGCATGCGTCCACGCGTCGGCGCCCTGCTCGTCAAAGTCCGCGAGCGAGATGATCTGCGCCGGGCGCGGGCGCTTCAGCTGGTCCTGGTCCGCCCTTGCCTTTGCGCGGAGGGCGGGCGAGGAGAGGACGCGGTAGGCGTCCTTGATGGCGGCGATGTCGGGGGTGGGTTGGGAGGCGTTGTTCTTGTCGGGGTGGGCGGCGAGCAGGGCGCGGTGGTAGGCTGCCTTGATCTCGGCGGGAGACGCGCCTGGCGCGAGGTTGAGGACGGCGTAGAGGTCCATGGGGCTGTGCTTGATTAGATCAAACCGACTTTGAGGTGGAGAGGAAGTTCGCGCCCGCCTATGACTGGTGAGCTCCCTGCTCGATTCTGGCGCCCGCAACTCTGCCACATTGTGCACCCACTCCCGTGTACGCCCGCACACCAGCCCGCCGTCGTCCTCTAGGTCCTCCCTCTTCCTCGCTGCCTCGCACCACCGCCACTCTCGACGTCTACCGGGCACCTCGCCGATCCGACTTCCGCTCGTCCCTTCGCGCCCACCCTTGCTTCGCGCTTTCTCGTTTGGTGGGCATGCACACCTCGCAGCCTCTTCGCCACGCGCCCATGCCCGTGCTACCGCCGATTGCCGCCAAGGCAGGAGTGGGGGGCGTTGCTTTCTATCGCGCTTGCTGCTGCCGCTCTTTCCTGCTCCTTGTCCGTTGCGGATCCATTGCGCGAATCGCCTTCCGCGGTGCTCGCACCAAGTGGGTGGTGCGTCGGGACTTACCCTCGCCCGCGCCCTCGCCCGCGCAGTCGACACAAGCCCGCCCGAGGAAGTGGGCACAGCTTCCGTTGCCCGGCATCCGCCATGGGTGCATCCAGATCGTCGCGCATTCGCGCCCGACGCCCGCATTCGCATCCTCGACCCCACACGACCCCACACGCGCGCGTTCTCGGAGGGCACGTCACCTCCGAGAAAGCGCCGCGGTGGAATCGTGTAGCTCTCGTCTTGCGCTCGCAGCCGCGCGCCCGCCCACGACTGTACGAGGACCCGCGTGGAGGCACCATCCTCGCCTTCCGAGCGGTGTCTGCGACCTCACATCGTTGCGGACACGTTGTCGCCATCGCCGCGCTTGGGACGCACGCGCAAGCGTCCAGTACGCGTGCAGCCTCAGCGGCACGCAGGACTCGTCCGCGCCTCGAGCACCACACGCTCCTCGCGTCCCTTGCGCCACCTCCTCGCCCTTCGCCTCTGTGGGCGCCGTGCTGCCCATTTGAGCGCGGAGCTGAATCGTCCAGCTGGCCGCTGCGCGCGTCCGCTCTCGAGCGCTGCACTATCTCGCCCGAGAGTGAATAGCATCATCAAGACTTCGCGTCCGCCCCATCCAGCGCCGAAACTTCCTCCGCCCCCCTCCGCCACCGCCACCGCCGCCGCTTAGGTTGATGCACTCGCATTCTCACAATCGTCCGGGCACGCTCCACCGCCCTCTTCCGTTGTCCCGTCATACCACGCAAACACAGCACCTGCTGCAACGGACGCCTTCTCGCGTCAATGTCAACGAGAGCGCCAACGAGAGCGCGGCCGAGATTGTTGACGACGAACCTCCCACACCATCGACGAGCTCACAACCAGCACCGGCACCAGCACCAGCACCTCCTCGCAGAGGGACCCCAGTCGGTGGGAGCTCGCCGGTAACGCGTTCCCACTGTCGCTGGAGGAGGAGGAGGAGGAGGAGTGGGAAGAAGAGGAGGAGGGATTCCGCACTTCCGATGAAGAGGAGGAAGAGGAGGCGATTCGGAATGGGGAGAGCTCTGCGCGCGCTCATGCCCGGTACAAAAAGTACGCGGAGCAGTATGAGGAAGAAGCAGAGGATGAAGAGGAATACGGAGACGAAGAACAGGAGATAAATCCAGAAGCTATCGAAGTAATTTCGGACGACGAGGACACGAATGAACTCCAACCCGAGGACGGCGAAGTTTCTGGCGAAGAGTACTCGGACGGAGAAAACGCGAACCCCACTTCTCTGCTCATCGGACACGGCCATGCTGTCGAACGCGACTATAGCGACCAGGGAGAGGAAACAGGTTCGGAGTCGGAGAACGAAGCCGGTAAGCGCGTTACTTATACGAATTATTATATTCTAATCGCAGAATGCCTTTTAGCCTCCTCTCCACCTCGGGCAGCGGATGATTCGAACGTCTATGAGGACATTTTCGGGGAAGAGGACGATGAACTCGACGACGATGTTCACCCGCCTCAACGCGGAGAACCGGAGATCATCGAATTGGAATCGGATGAGGAGGCAGAAGAGGAGGAGGCCGGCCCGGAGGATGACCCTCGAGCGGACGAGGATCTCATATTAGAAGAAGACCAAGACGAGCAAGTTAAAGAGGACGACATCTACGCTCCTTTTGACATCTCCGCCCAAAACTATTACGGTGACGACGTCCTTCCAGGCTCAAGCCCCATTCTGTCGTCTCCCATCGAACCGGAGCATTCCTTCCAGGTCTTCGAGGTCGATGAACCCGAGGAAGATGTGCACCAGACCCGGAACGGTTCGACCATTATTTTCTTCTGTTCTTATAATACTCATATTTATGCAGAGCTGGAAACCTTTGATTGGAACAACCCGCCTGCGTTCCCGCATGGGATCCCGGCCTCTGCGCCAGGGCATCTCGCAACCCCCGTCGAGGACGACATAGATGAGTATCCGCAGTCAGAGACGTTCGGGACCAGCGACCAACTCCCGATCTTCGGGTCGGAATCTGCACCCATGCAATTCGACGAGGGAGCTGAAGATATCGACTCCATTCCGGCGCCGCAATACTTCGTCACGGAGGTGGAAGAACGTGAACAGGACCTGGAGAACCTCGAAGATGCTGACGCACATACAGTGTCGCGCGGCGTGTCGGTTGACCCTCAGCACTTCACGGTCGAGGAGTCGTTCACGGACCACGAACCTGACGAGCGTGGAATGAGCCTAGATGTTGTTGTTACGGTGGACGAGGAGATGGCTGCCCGAGATGTCGACGAGCTGGTGGAGAGCGTCCAGGGGCTGGATGATGTTGAAGAAATTATGCCCGAGTCAGCAGAGGACCTGCGCGAAGAGCAAGTGGACAGTCAAATACCAGTGGACGAGCCAGTTCAGCAGAACGGGAGCAAGGGCAGCACCATCCTCATGCCTGTATCGGCCGACCCCACTGTCCATGACCCGTTCGGCTCGCGACAGACCACGCCTCCTCTGTCCATGGTGGACGCAACGCCTGTATCCATTCCCCTCCCCGCGTCGGTCTTGAAGGCGATCCGGCCAGATTCGGGCTTGTTCACGCCTCCTTCTGGGGCCATTTCAGCAGTGGATTCGGCAGCGACAACCCCTCACTCTGTCGATGACCTCTTTCCAGCCGATACCGAGATCCCGAAAGGTGAACATGTCGACCTTGGAAGTGCAGTGAAGCTTGTCCATGCCGAAGAAAATATGGCTGTGTTTGCCAAGTGAGTACCTAGAGAGTTGGGATGATCTGGCTGCTAACTTGAAGACGTAGTGGAGGCGGGGACGCAGAAGAGGGCATGGTAGATGCAACGTCGCTGCAAGATGAAGCAACAGTTGTACCTCCAGAACTCGACGTCGCCGCGCTATCTTCCGTGGAGATGGAGGAGGATCCCGTTGCCATCGACCGATCTCAAACTAACGGAACTGACTTTACGGCGGATTTTACCCAACCCGAACACATATTGACTGCTTACCCATCGGAAGTGACTTTGGCTGCCAGCGCTACTCCCGTCCTCGAGTTCGATCCCTACCCGTACAGTCTGTCGACTCCGGGCGAACGTCCTGATCCCGTGGAGCAAGAAGAAATCTCACCTTCTTCAACGGGCGACAAAGACTCGGAGGAGAAGACGGAGGGTGACGAGGCGACATCTGCAGCCACTTCTCATGACCACGACCACGACGAGATAGAACTGCAGTACCCATCCGAGTCGGACATCAAAGCTGCACCCTCTGTCGACGATATTCCCAACACGAATGAGATGGAGCTTCAATATCCCAGCGAGTCGGATGTCAAAGCCGCAGACATCGAGATGGATAACCATGTTTCCCACGAGGAGGATGGGATGGAGATTCAGCCTTCCGCCGAGTCTGATGTCAAGGGACCCGCGGACGTTGAAGCGGAGGAGCCTGAGGAGCCTGAAGTGGAGGATCTGAAGTCCTTTGAAGTTTCGGAGGAGGCGCAGTCCGTTGAGGGCATAGACGAGATCTCGGACGAGGAGTCGGAGACTGACGCGGCCGGCGATGACGATCCTGACTATGAAGATTCCTCTTCGTCCGTAGCCGCAGATGATACATTGCAACCGGCCGTCGACATCGACGAGGAACCCGCCGATGCGCCTGGGACAGAGGAGACAGCAGACGATGTACCACCTCAGGTCGTCGACAAAACTGATATCGAAGAACCAGCCGCCGATGTGCTTGCAATGGAGGAGTCCACTCCCGCAGTACACGATGGCACGGAAGAAACTCTAAAAGATGATCTGTATGTTCACATTTCTTTTGTAACTCTGTCTGACCAAATGCATAGGCCTATTCTTGAGCCTGTGGAAGTTTCTGCTGCATCTGTTGACGTGTTGGAAGACCGGGCAGATGAGAAAGACGTTCCTAACCAAGACAAAATGGAAAATGTGGTGGCCTCGGACGAAGTTTCCAGGTAAAACCGGAAATTTCTCTTGACGATGCCACTCTGACGGGACTTGCAGCTCATTGGACATAGTCCCTAGTTCCCGGGCGGAGCGCAGTCCTCAAGTCGCTTCGGGGTCCGACTTGGATGAAGATGCTGATCTTTCGGTCAAGCCTTCCACCGAGACCGAGACTTCTTTAAAACGAAAGCGAGGACGTTTTGCCAAGGAATCCACCTCAAACATAGGGAAGATTGCACAATCCCGCCTGTCTCGCGCAATCAAGTCAAATGGCAAAGGGAAGGCCAAGGAGGAGTACTTCGACAACGACGATGCCTCATCAACCTCCAGCGCCAGTTCGGCAGCACGCGTACTCAATCCCGGGAGCTCGCGCTCCTCTTCTGTTGCTAGCGTACGAAGCGCACATTCGTCTGCAGTGGTCGCAGATTCATCGCCCACCCTCGCGAGAGTGAATAGCATCATCAAGACTTCGCGTCCGTCTCATGCAGCGCCGAAACTTCCTCCGCCCCCTCCGCCACCGCCGCCACCGCCGCTTAGGCTGATGCACTCGCATTCTCACAATCGTCCGGGCACGCTCCACCGCCCTCTTCCGTTGTCCCGTCATACCACGCAAACACAGCACCTGCTGCAACGGACGCCTTCTCGCGTCAATGTCAACGAGAGCGCCAACGAGAGCGCGGCCGAGATTGTTGACGACGAACCTCCCACACCATCGACGAGCTCACAACCAGCACCAGCACCAGCACCAGCACCTCCTCGCAGAGGGACCCCGGTCGGTGGGAGCTCGCCGGTAACGCGTTCCCACTGTCGCTTCCACAAAATCAGCCTCCCAGAGAACGACGAAGACAGGACCGGCCCGCGGCTCTTCTTCGTCGTGCCGGGCTGCTCACTCGGCGACCGCGAGCTGATGGAGGAGGAGGATATCCAGGACATGGGCGACGCGACGCCAGAGGATGGGGACCGCATGATCGCCGAACTCGACTCGCTGAACTTTAGCTCATATCTGATCGGTATTCTGCGGCAGCTCGTGGGGATGGACATCCTGCGCGAGCAGGAGGTGTACTACCTCCCGCGGCCGGGCGAGGAACGCCCGGTCAAGCAGCAACATGGGCTCGGGCACGAACGCTCGATGTCGAAGCAGATGCGCGTGTCGTCGGGCGGGTCGTTTGCGTCGGACGCCGGCGGGCCGTTCTCGCCTGGAGCACTGAGGTCTCCGATGTCGACCTCGTCGAGGCCGCCGAATTCTTTGGCAGGATCGAGCTCGACGGCGTCTGTGAAGACTGCAACGAAGCGCGGGCGGAAGAAGAGCGACCGCGGTAGCCCGACTCCATCCGTCGTGCAGTCGCAGGGCGATGAGACGGAGGAGGAAGAAGATGAGAGTCCGGCTGCGAAGCGCATTAGGGCGGCAGAGGCGGAGGGTATCGCGGCGGCGGCGTCGAACAGCCCGTTGCGGACCAGGCGGAGCAGGCGCATAGACAAGGAGGCGGCAGAGTACAAGCCGGACACCGTCGAAGTGGCGGAAGAATCCTTGGATGAGGAAGAGGGCAAAGGTCGGCGAAAGAAGAAGAAGGGGCGTGGGGTGAAGCGGGGACGTCAGTCGGAGGCTGCTGTGCCTGCTCAAGAGGGCGGTGAGGAGAGGAAGACGAAGAAGCTCAAGACTCATGAAAGCGTCGGCAGTTTAGCTCAGTAGCTGAAGCTCCAGTACATGTATTTTTCTTGAGAATATCTAGTGTACAATATCCACTTCCTTGCGCCAGTGCGCCGATTTATGCTACGAGATCTTTCAAGCTTCTATTCTCATCAGCGTCAACGGTAATCTTTTTGTGCACTGCGATGATCTAATATCTAACAAGCGCTCGCCGGCGCTTCGCGCCGGCTCCCACTTCTGCCGGAATGATAGATTAAAAGCGGAGTTTAAAAAGCTTCGGACAGACGGACAGGCTTAATTTTATAAATAGGGAGATATCTAATCTCCAGATTGCGCCATGACTCGAACACCCTTGAATTCTTCTCAATGGCCCGCGAATCGACATTTGCCACTGACGCGCTGAAGCCCGACCAGATCGCAGCATACCTCGCCCGTATCGAGCTTCCGACGTCTTTGGCGGCATCCGCGCCGTCACTCGAGCTGCTCTCAGAAGTCTACCAGGTTAGGAACGATCTTGCGAGTGGGAAGTCAATTCAAGAGTCCTTCAGCAGAAAGACACAACTATCATGCACGTCCCAAAGGCGGCGTGGAAGGGCGCGTCGGAGCCCATCGTGCTGCAGAGCGGATTGTACTCAATGCCGCTGAGGACTGCGGCATTCGAGCGGATCGGTAGGACACCTGCACGACCATGAAGTTAGAGCTCACTTCGTCCAGTAAATCACCATGCCGGCGGGTACTGCTGGGCGAACAACCCGACGTTCGCAGCGCTGTTGCGCGGGCTTGGCTTCCGGGTGTCGGAGGTCGCGACTAAGGTGTTCAAGAACTGGGCGAACCTCGATCCGACGGATACAGTGGTGAAAGACAAATGGGGCACTATCACGCATATTGTGCTCGTGGTAGACTGGGCGGGGAGCGGGGAGCGCTACGTGCTGGATGTGGGCTTTGGGGGTGGAGGATGTCCCATCCCGTACGCATGCCTTGTTCTTGACTGGAGGATTTATGAGTGCTAATTTTCGCAAGGATACCACTGCGAGACGGCGCGACAGTGGCGGGGCTCAACCCGTTCGAGGCGTGGACGATCCGACACGAGCCGCTGCCGCACGACCCGGCCGACACGCCGCCCATAGATATCATCTCAGGCTGGACGACGTATCGGCGCACTGCACTCCCCACGGGCTCCAAATTCGAATCCTTCCCCAACGCCCCCGACACGGACACGCCGAGCACCTGGGCGCATCAATACCACTTCCTTCTCGCGTCGATCACGGTGCGTGACATCGGGCTGTACGATCACTACTCGCAGGCGCACCCGCTCGCGTCGTTTACGGGATTCTTCCTCGTCACGCGGTTGCTGCCGGGCACGGGTGGCGCACGGCGGAGCGTCATGTTTGCGGAGCATATGGTGAAATCGGACGGTGTGAGGCGTGCGAGGGTGCACACGACAGGGGGGAACGCGGGAGAGGGACCGAGAGATATAGAGTACGTCGAGATGGAGACGGGACCGATGCGAGAGTTCCTCGAGCGCGAGTTTGGTTTGTCTTCGAGTAAATTATTTAAAGCGCCTATCAAAAGTTCAATTACGACCCCGCGTGACCGTGTATCTGCTTTTCCTCCTACTAACCATGACAAGCAAGGACTCCCTGCCTCAAAAATATGCCTACGCCTGGTCTGCGGACTCGGAGCTCTCTCTCCCTGACTTTCTGAAAAAAGTACGCAGCGCTGCTCGAGTTTTGAATATATGTAGAAAAGACTGACGCGTCCCAATTTGGAGTACAAGCCGTCGATGGTTCAGAATGGACACCAGCAATTCAAAGCCTGTGAGTCGCGTCGCGTTGCGTTCGTCTCTACAAGCTGAGGATGAGCTGCAGTGGATCTGGGTCCAAAGTGGTGGAACCAGTTATAATTGCAGCCAAGTTGATGCATCCTCATCTTTGATTTGGGTTCTGTTCCATTTTGATGATGGTGGAACCAGTTATAATTGCAGCCAAGTTGATGCATCCTCATCTTTGATTTGGGCATTGCTAGAATGGCACCACGCAGACACTGGTTCAAATTGTGCTAATACACCATGAGGCCTGAAGTTTCTCTAGTTGGGCTGAATAAAGCAGTTTGAGTCTGACCTGGGTGTTATGTGAATCATTGAATGTACAAAGGTGCCGTACATTGCCTGGCAGAAACCGGATATTTTTAATGGCTCAATGGATCATCAGAGGATGTCTTTCCCTGTCAACTAATGAAACAGTGATTTAAACCTCAGCATGTGTCTGAAAACCGCCCTGAGAACAGGGCATTCCCAGGCCTCGGCATGGACTTTATAAGTAGAAGGTAGGTGCACACCCCCGACAACTGTTAAGATGCCTTCTCAGCCCACTGCCAGTCAAGTCCGACTGAACAATATTACAGCATGTTTGATGATGACTATCAATGCCCTGCAATTGCTTGCTACCAACTTTGATACCCCATTCCTTCAAGCCATCTTGAACACAACACAGTCCCTTCTGGATCATATTCAGGTAGAGTTCAGGGTTTGCTTTTACAACCATCCTGGCTCACCACTCTTCTCAGGCAGTCAAACAAAACAAAGATAGCTGCGTGCAGTTGATGGAACAAACCTACACATTGATCAATGCAATTATAGTTGTCCATGGTTCTGCAACCAGTGGGGTGCTGCCACCAACTATCCTGGAGAATATTGGAAAATTCACTGAGCATGTTTCTTGCAGAAAGACAATCTTTTCTGTACTGACAATCCATGTAGGACTCTGCATAAAATCCACACATTTGTGGAGGCTCAAAGGACTGGCAACAAAATTAAAAAATTCCTCCGTCAGGGAGAGTTGAGCATGTTGTTCAGGGATTGTCAGTCTGGTTTGAAACAAGGACTGGATTTCTTTCAGGTAAGCCTATCACTGTTCTGGGAGATCTCATTGATGGATACCATGCAGATTGGAGGTGCCAATATTATAACAGATCTTTCAAAGATGCGACAGGAGGCAGAACAGAGAAACCAGGAAGTGCTGAGGATGATTGGAGAACTCTCTGATACAACTAGTTCAGATGGACTATCCATGGTCAAGAAATGTTCCCCACTTTGCCAATATCATACTAAATTCTTTTCAGACAAGCCGTCTTTATTCAGGATCCCACAACAGGTAGTGATTTGATTCATCCAATAATCAATTACTCATAGTAATCTCCAGCTCAACCTCAATCTCTATGCTACCTTCAGAACCAAAGATATTCCATGGACGGGACTCTGAGCTCTCAGATATCCTTCAACTTTTCAACCAGGGAACCCCACGGATGGCAATTCTAGGCAGTGGAGGAATGGGCAAAACCAGTCTTGCTAGAGCTGTTATCCATCATGCACAGATCAAGACCAGATATCAGCAACATTGTTTCTTTGTTGCCTGTGACTCTGCATCAAGCACAGTTGAGCTTGCAGCACTTATTGGGGCCAACATTGGGCTCAAGCCAGGCAAAGATCTGAGTCAAGCAGTTTTTCAGCACTTTTCCAGTAGCCCTAGCAGTCTCTTGGTTCTTGATAACCTTGAAACATTGTGGGAGCCTATGGAATGTCGTAGTGATATTGAAGAATTTCTATCCCTGCTTACAGATATAGAGCATCTAGCATTGATGGTGAGTTCATTTTTTCCTTTATATGGATTTGCTGAAATCATGGCAGATAACAATGCGCGGAGCAGAAAGACCTGGGAAAATGCAGTGGACAAGGCCTTTTTTGCAGCCTCTCAAGCCTTTGGATCAGGATGCTGCTCGAAAAACATTCATTGACATTGCAGATGAAAACCACAACCTTGATGAGGTTGATAAGGTCCTTTCTCTGACAGACAACATGCCCCTTGCAGTCAATCTTATTGCACATCTAGTGGACTCAGAGGGATGCCCTAATGTCTTGGCCCGCTGGGAGAAGGAGAAAATATCTGTGATCTCAGTGGGCACTGATAAAGAAGCCAACCTGGAAATATCAATTTCACTGTCTCTGTCAAGTCCTAGGCTCAATAGACATTCCCGGGATCTTCTCAGTCTCCTATCAATGCTGCCAGATGGACTCTCAGATGTGGAGTTAGTGCAAAGCAAACTACCAATCAAGAATGTACTTGGATGTAAAGCTGCATTGATTGGTACTGCTCTAGCATACAGCAATGAGCAAAAACGCCTCAAGGCATTGGTGCCTATCAGGGAATACATGAATAAAATCCAACCTCCATCTGAGAATCTCATCCGACCTCTGTTCAAACATTTACAGTTCCTCCTCAAATTCTTTGAGGATCACCGAGGATCTGAAAAAATGTCAGCAACAGTTTCACAGATATCATCAAATCTAGCCAACATACAGAATATCCTTCACAATGGACTCCAACAGGGTCATCCTGAGCTCAATGATATAACTTATAGTATATGTCATCTGAATGCATTTATCTACCTCATGGGCCAGGGAATCACACCATTGATTCATCAGGTCTACAAAATTCTTCTACACTCAGATGATCATCGCCTCAGGACCTATGTCATCACTGAAATATTTCGATGCTGGAGAGAAACTATAATCTCTGATCCAGATACACTTGTCACTAAAGGATTGAACAATTTTGAGCACTTTGATGACCCAGATCTTAAATGTTAGCTTCTCAGTTGGGCTTGCTTTGTTATGACACTAACACAAGTTGCATAGGCCGGTTTTACATTTGCATTGCAGACTACTATCGGGCAAGTGTGAGTGACCTAGTCAAAGCCATAGAATTTTGCCAAGCAGCTGTATCTTTGGCACATTTCACTGGTAACACCAGAAGGCATTCAGCTGCATTGTATAACCTGGCAGCAATGAACGAGCGAATTGGTGATTATTCTACAGCCCAATTGCAGGCATTTGAAGCACAGAGGCTAGCCAGAATTTCTGCAAATTTGTATGCTGAAGCAAATGCACTGAATATTCAAGCAATCTGCTTGATGTGGTTTGGTGACTATAGCAGAAGTATTTCTACTCTCAAAAGGTCTATGCATCTCCTAGGTCTTTGTGGACTATCAGGTGGCAACACCTACCGGAAGCTCATGATGGAACAGGCAGAGATCCATAGGTTGAAATCAGAGTACCTTGAGCATACAACATTCATGTCCAGAATCTCAAGGAAATGCCTGCAGATCAAGGTGAACGGAATCGTGGATATGTTTTGCTCAATATTGCAGAGCTTGGTGTGCACATGGGTTACCCAACGGATAGTGTGTTGAGGAACCTAGATGCAGCCAGAAACATATTTGAGACTCCTGAGCAGATCACGGAATTAGCAATGTGTGATACCATCCTAGGACATTTCCATCTCCACAAAGGAGAGTTTCATGAAGCAAAGATGATCTTTGAACAGTGTATCAAATTGTGGACCGGAAAAAGTACACAAATCATATTCTACTGTTTGGAGCAACTTGGTAATGTCAGCTGCTGGCCTGAAAAACATCCAATGTCCAGCTGGACACTACTATTTCTGGCACTGTCTCTGAAGTCAACATATAGACTTGGCATGTATAAAGCTCTTCAATTCTTGGGGGACATATTTCTCTCATACAATGATGAAGATACTGCTGTTAGCCTGTTCACGGTTGCTTTGGAGGGATTTACTGTGATGGATGTGCATCACAGCAGAGCAGAATGCATGCTCAGACTTGGGGATATTCACAAGAGATGCAATGACCTGCTCAAGGCAGTGGGCCATTGGGAAACTGCAAAACCTCTGTTTAAAAGGTCATCACAGGCAAAACAGATTGTACAGATTGATGAAAAGCTGGCAAGTGTTGGCAAGGATGTGCACCAGCAACACAGAGAGAATTTGGTCAAGCTGGCAGAATTGAAAATCTCTAGTGGTATTTCAGATGAAACGGAGGATGATCTTGAAGACGAAAATAAAGATTTGGATGCAACAAAATTGGTTGAGCCCCTAGCTACTTACAATCTCTGAATGTACTGTGTTTAGTTTCTGGCTAAAAATGTATTTATGTAAAATGTATTTATGTTTTGGTATAGTTTTATAGCACAAGTTGAATTGGATTTATTCACATGCATACAACAGTACATGGCATCTTCAATGTCTGATTCCAGCCAGCCCCCCACTACTTTGTCGAATATCTGCTGAAGGCGCTGTATGACCCGTGCGTGTGCCATGTTCAGTCCTGCTTGGGTTTATGCACATGCTGAATGACGGTGAGTGGGATGCTAGGCCAGCCCCTCCTCCCACCTGCAGCTCTTGGCACGCTCATCCAGCTCTGGCACAAATACGACTATACGAACATCCTTGCCGCCACAGTGGCGCGCATCACACGCATCAACCCACAACACTCGACACGTACGACGACGCGCTGCTACTCGTCAATGGGGTGTACAAACCGACGCAGATCGCGCCCCACCACAGGCTCTCCTCCCGACCTCGCGGTGCTGGCACACGAGCACGGCATCGCAGCGGCCCTGCCTGCCGCGTACTACCACACACTTGTAGTTGGCAATAACAACTCACCAGTGAGTCTGTCATGCATTCGTTTCCACTCACGCCTATTACACCCTGGTCATATCCTTGAATCTTAAACTTCAAATGCGCGGGTCCAGCTCCTTGACAGCCTCACACGCCAGGACGGCACATGCACGTCCCTGCCCCCGCTCGACCTGCACCGTTGCCTCATCGGCCACGAGCACCTCCCGGTGAAACAGTTCCAGCCAGGATACACGCTCGGCTGCCTGCGCACATGGCCGCAGAGCCCCGCATGCAGCAATGCCGCGGGCTGTGCAAGTCCATATTCTGCCGCTTCATGGACGACGGCGCCGTTGTGGGCTGCACAAGCTCGACCAGGCGTGCCAGATGCTTTGCGGTGCGTGCGTCAAGGGGGCGGGGGAGGGCTGGGCACAGGAAGATGTGGGAGGAGTCGCCGGGGTGTTTTGAGCTGCCGGCTTAGGGAGTTGAAGGATGAGCTTTAGACCTTGTACTTGAAAGCATTATACTCGCATCAAACGCGTACATACATGGAATGTTTTTTGGAGCTTGAAAGGAAGGGTAGAAATGCTCGTAAACCGCGTTGAGTACAGCGTAGCCATTGGGCAATCGATGGAGAGAGATTCGAGTTTGGCTCACGCAGCGCACGTACGGGTAGATGGGGCGTTCAGATTCCAATATTCAAGCTTTTATTTGTTGTAGTTAGGTGTGCTGGATGACAGTAGGTATACGATCGAAGACACAGGACGAGAGGCAGAGGGGAGAGTCCGTCTTCTCTGCCGTGTCGCGATTATAGCCGCCTGCCTTTGGTTTGGGCGCGCATCACCACCCTGTAGGTAGGTGGGAGCTGTACGTGTGTGTGTCGGTGGCAGCGGACCTCTAGACGAGGTCCTATTGGCAATGGGGTTGGGCAGCACGGTGGCGGATGATTCGCAAGTCAGAGCGCTGTGAGCGAGTGCAGTGCAGCGCAGTCGACCCGCGCTACTCCTCCTCCGCCAGCTCATAGCCCACCCAAACGACCTTCGAGCAGCTGGTGCACGGAACGAGATGCACCCCGCGGTCCATCTCCGCCCCAGTGATCGCATACGCGCCGCCGCACCGGCACGCATGTGTCCACGCGTCGGTGCCCTGCTCGTCAAAGTCCGCGAGTGAGATGACCTGTGCCGGGCGTGGGTCCTGGTGCGCCTTTGCCTTTGCGCGGAGGGCGGGCGAGGGGAGAACGCGGTAGGCGTCCTTGATGGCGGCAATGTTGGGGGTGGGTTGGGAGGCGTTGTTCTTGTCTGGGTGGGGCGACGAGCAGGGCGCGGTGGTAGGCTGCCTTGATCTTGGCGGGAGACGCGCCTGGTGCGAGGTTGAGGACGGCGTAGAGGTCCATGAGGCTGTGCTTGATTAGATCAAACTGACTTTACGGTCGAGAGGAAGTTTGCGCCTGGTGAGCTCCCTGCTCGATTCTGGCGCCTGCAACTCTGCCACATCGTGCGCCCACTCCCGTGTACGCCCGCACACCAGCCCGCCGTCGTCCTCCAGGTCCTCCCTGCCTCGCACCACCGCCACTCTCGACATCTACCGGGCACCTCGCCGATCCAACTTCCACTCGTCCCTTCGCGCCCACCCTTCCCTCGTGCTCTCTTGTTTGGTGCGCATGCACACCTCGCAGCCTCTTCACCACGCGCCCATGCCTGCGCTACCGCCGATTGCCGCCAAGGCAGGAGGGGCGTTGCTTTCTATCGCGCTTGCTGCCGCCGCTCTTTTCTGCTCCTTGTCCGTTGCGGATGGAGCAGGTCCCATTGCGCGAACCGCCTTCCGCGGTGCTCGCACCAAGTGGGTGGTGCATCAGGACTTACCCTCGCCCGCGCCCTCGCCCGCGCAGGTCGACACAAGCCCGCGCGAGGAAGTGGGCACAGCTTCCATTGCCCGGCACCCGCCATGGGTGCATCCAGATCGTCGCGCATTCGCGCCCGACGCCCCGCATTCACATCCTTGACCCCACACTCGCACATTCTCGGAGGGTACGTCACCTCCGAGAAAGCGCCGCGGTAGAATCGTGTGGCTCTCGTCTTGCGCTCGTAGCCGCGCGCCCGCCCACGACTGCACGAGGACCCGCGTGGAGGCACCATCCTCGCCTTCCGAGCGGTGTCTGCGACCTCACACTGTTGCGGACGCGTTGTCGCCAACCGCCGCGCTTGGGACGTGTGCGCAAGCGTCCAGTATGCGTGCAGCCTCAGCGGCACGCAGGACTCGTCCGCGCCTCGCGTCCCTTGCGC